>JAUZNK010034283.1:0-18291 GCA_035046665.1 Euphysa ruthae
GGCTATGTAATGACCAACATAATGATGTCACTTTGACTAAAGTATTGATGTATTTTTTTTTTTTTTTTTTTTTTTTGGAAGTTAAATATAATGCCAAGAATTGTACTGTAATGAATTTTTTTTGGCTAGATTTGGCATAATTGCTGATAGTTTTTGCCTTGAAGAAGAAGTAGAAATAACAGTCTAAAAATCTCTGGTGTTGTCATAGACACTATTATCATCAAAACCGTAGTTGGTGTTTGATTTTTTTTTGTTGATCAGTCACCCTGTAATTTTGTTTTTTTTGTTTTTTTTTTTTTCTCATTAATTAATAATCATTTTAATTAATAATAGCTTAAATTTGGGTAGTTTTAGAAAACTTTTGGACAGGTTTTCTGGTATTTATGATTTGTTAGGATTTAGAACCATGAATTTTGATTAGATTTTCTTTTATTTCCGGGTTCATTAGTCATTAGTGCTTGTTTTCTTTTAAAATGTAATTACAGCAGATTGGATGGAGATACCAGTAAGCGGCTTTTATCGCATGCTCAGAAGAAAAGTTTTATTTTCGTTTTCGTCTTATAAAAATTGTGTTCGTGTTATCATTCACCCAGTGTATGACAGGTAAATGGTAGTAGTTTTAATTACAAGAGTGTTCATAGAAGAAATCTTTTGGTATACTTGATGACCTATCAAAAGTTTCTTTTGCTTTTAGCAAAATTTTGCAGCAAAGAAGATAACCCATACCCAAATAGTTTCTTCCTCCTTTCTCTTGTAACGTCGTTTTTTGCACAATTTTACAATTTTCCCTGTCTGGTCTTTCATAGATCTTTTTCTGATAGATCGTTTTTTGATTATGCAAATGGCAATAGATTACTCAATTTGGGAACCTCAAAATGTAATTAAGACTGCAAATAAAGGGAATATATTTTAACCTACTATATGGAATTCTCTAAAATTTGTAGTAATTTTTGAAAGGAAGTTTGTTCAAAATTCGTTTAGTTTGGGCTTTAGAATTTTGATGATAAACCAGGAAAAATACTTCATATCATCATGATGTATGGGTTATTGCTGGTTTATGATCGTTCACATTGTCAAATGACCATTGCTTATTATAGCTTAGTTTTATTACAAGTGAAACAAAAGAATCATATTTGTAATCATGCATTCTCTGAAATACATTTCCTTATTTGCAGTTATTACAATGCATGTCTTTAAAATATCTATTCATTGCATTATATATTCTTATTTCTTTTTTAGATCAAGTAAAGAAATGCAGCCCTTAGATAATAAAGCTACTCTAAATTTCAAAGTTTCTTTGACTGCAAATTTAACAGTAGCTGCGTATGTTATTGAGTTATTTTAATTTTTACTTTGAAATTTTATTTTATGTCCCTTACCTTTTTCAACTGAAGATTTAGAGTAATTTTCAACCAATTTGATCTCAAAATATTTTGTCAGAATGTTCCATTTCACCTAACAAAAATCAGCCAATTACTATATATATTACTATATAAAATCTTGCTTTATTTTACTTATTAAAACCTATTCCATAAAAACATTAATTCTTCATACTGAATTTGATTTATTTATTTATTTTTGTTTATTTTCTTAAATTTCATGTTTCAGTAAAGTATTACCAGAGCAGCTGAAATGGATAAAAGGAGTAACATCTATTCAAACAGTTGGTCCTGAAATAGTTCATGAATTTTTTGTGAGTGCTTTTATTAAAATTTTAATAAACTTACTATCTATCAAAATGTTCACATATTTTCATGCTGCAACTGTTAGATATGTTTTTACGAGCTCACCCATCATGCTGATGTTTTTATGAGCTCGTCCTTGTCTGTGCATCTGCAAGTAACTGTATCAGTAAATATTTATGTAAATTTTCCACTTTTTTGCTTAGATTATTGTTTTTTATTAAATAATTACTTTTTTGAATTTTCTCAATTAAAGGCTTCTTATTTTCATATTTAGTAAGAACATTTGTTACAGACTATCGAAAGCCCAGAACACATTTTAACTGCATTAATACAATTTTTGTAGCTTAATTTATTTTCCACATGAATGGTCATTTCAGACCAGATTTTACAAGAACATTGGCCAATCATCAATTGGCTGTTTTTTTAACAAATATTGCAAATGGCATATGTTAATTAATACCTTCATAAGCATATGTTCTACAGACCAAAATACTGTAAAACACTGACCATACGGATAAAATACTGACCATATGGATAAAATACTGACCATACGGATAAAAATTTTCATTTTCGAAATGTGGACGTAAAACAAATCATCTTTTAGAAGATCAACAACTTTTGTTTGCATATAATGCATCCTTATTTTGAGAAATTCGTTGCAAGGGTTAAGTTTTTTTCTCCAGATCCTTGGTTACTGTGTTCTGTTTTAGGGCCAAGAGCTCCAGAAGGTCCACACTCATCGCAGTCTACTTTAGGACCAGAAGGATCCAGGTCTCATTGAGGCCCAATTGGCCCGTTGGGTCACGGATTTTTATAGTGCAATCAGGCTTAATATCATGTCCAAATACCTTCACCATTTCTTATAGCTGCTCCATTTGGTATGTGAGCCCCCACTCTCCACATCTAAATCACAAACGTGGATCGATTTAAGTGCATAAGACAGATCAATTACGAGAGGTCTATATTATTCACTGGTTGCATCTTTATAGACCTCCATAAAGCGTTCTATGGCACCACTGGTAATTTGACAACCTAAGCTGTGGTCTGCTTTTGTCAGCTGGAAACCAAAATAGACACATGAAGTCCATTTTTAAATGTTGGTACCTTGCATCGACACTTCCACAACACCAATGAGATACGAGAATGAGTGTAGTGTTGCCTTGGTGACTCCCACCCCTTGGCCGAAATCCTTTGACTGCTCTTCCTTTTTTATTAGATCATCCAAAATTAGAATGTTCTTCTTTTTTTTTGGATCAAACTCCATTGGTTCTTCGGGAATAGCAATGTAAGTTGTAACCAAAGCCCCGGCTTTGAAAGATCTTATAATTCTGCAATACTCTGGTTGGTCTGGCCGGTAAGCATAAACATATAGCGCTTCATACTGTGACTGTGGGTTGAGTAACGTTGAACGTTGTTTTACCATTGTCGGTCCACATATGAGAATCCTTGCTGGAGTTGGTAGACAAGAATCTAATGCCCTGAATTGCATTTGAACTATATTTTTAGGTAAGATTATATGCTATTAACAAGCAGGTCCAGCATTACCTCATTACGAAAAAGGAGGTGCAGGCTTCTTTGGAAATCTTTGGGGTGGAATCAAACATATGGCAGTCCCTTTTATGAAAAACTTTGCCAAGGCTGTTCTGTCAATGGCTCAACAATCCATCTCTTACAACGAAGGGGCTGATAAAAGAGAGATTGAAGGCTACTTCTCAAATGGCAGTCACCAAGCCTCATGAATTGGAAGTGCTGGGCTTACCGCTGCATGCCTGATTCTATGAGTCAGCATACATCCCTGTACTGAAATGGAAGCTTTTCATAAAAAGAGCAATCTTAACACACATCTACCAATGCTCACAGGTTTGGGTGGTGCCCCCACCACAGACTGATATAATCAGGACTACCACGAGCTCGTAGAGGCCAATTGTGACCTAGATCACACAAACAAGCTTCGTTTTGAAATGGGCACCGAGCGTGACTTTATTGATTTCTCCGATAGCAACGTCGAGGTAAAGTTTCAGGTTGCGTGCACTGCAGGGGGTATCATAGGTGATGTTAAATTAACGCTGGCCAATCTATTTGCGCACTGTCTGATTAGGACAGTTACTCTAACTGATATGTCTGGTCGAGCCATGTCCAAACTTAACAAGCAGTGATACCCTTAGCAAGCGATGCTACTGACACTTTGCAAATTTACAATTACCAATTATATATCTAAATAAAATTGTCCTCTTTACTTTTGTTTATGTACATGAAACCGTCTCTGATGATTAACACCAAACGGACGCAGAGTCGAAGAACTAAGTACGATATAGTACTTTAGGTCTAAATACTGCAATCAATATCAAGTTTATGTGCCAAGGCTTGTAAAAACCCTTATTCAATCGTTAAGTAATGATTAAAAACATTTTTAGGAAGGCATCTTTAATCATTTGAAAAGTTCAAAAATTCTTTGGAAAAATGAATTTCTATTAAAATTCATTATTAAACCTTAATAAATTTGCCTTTGTTTACTGCTCTTCATTATCCTTAAGATTTACTTTTTAAGTTCTAATATTTTTATGTGGTTAAAATATATTAAAAAAGGATGTATTTTAAATCGCTTTCTGGTAAAAAAAATTCCATGGATAAACTATTAATTCTCTCGTTATGTATAAATGTCTTATCTCCATTTGAAATGTTGTAACTAAACTTGTTAGAATACCTCTTTTTCATAAATGTGTTTATTATTATTTTTATTTAGTACCAAAATCTTGGACCTAGTAGTGTGGATAATTCACTTGTAAAGATAGATTTTCCAGAGTTAGTCAATAACCAATACATACTCAATATTATCAAATTAGATGTAAGTTAAATTTATAGATTTTTATATTTGTATGCATTTAATTTCGGAACAAGTAATGAAGATGTCTGTACTCTATCTTGAAACTATCATTGCAAGAGAAGACTCATCGATTACTCTAGGCCTCTTTTGTAAACATAAATAGTATAATGACTGAATAAATATCACAATATTTAATTTATCATAAGTGGATGAGATAGAAGTCCAGAAATTTTAAAAGTTTTGAGGAAAAATTTGGCCCACCACAACTTTGTGGCCAAAACTTATTTGGAAAATTCCTTTGGTAACTCCTTGGACGCTAAAAATGAGTGCTTCTTAAATTGCTTTTTTTTTTTTTTTTTGTGGCTCAGATTCATAAAGCTTTCAATGATTATGAAAATGACAGGAAACAGGATTTCTGAAATTTCAGCCTGTATAAATATCATAAAATAAATAAAATTTTTTCGATTAAGTATTTAATTATATTATTAAAAATTGCTAATTTTTTAATATTAGATTAAATATTAAAATAATAATTTCACTCTAGTGAAAAGGTCACAGAAAAAAGAGTTCCAATTTAGAATCCCACATTTTCAGTCCATTTAACTAAACCACATATGAAAAGTAGCTATCGCAACACCATCTAACTTCTTCTAAAAAAAATTTTTTAGGATAATTTCATAAATTTGATCGAAATTAAATACATATTTTTAAAGTTATTGTATTTTACTAATCTGTCATTTACTAAAAAGGCATTTATTTTCATGAGTGTATAATCAAAGCTTAATAGTGGAGATATTGATAATATCATCGCATTCTTTTGTCATAGCTTGAAGGCAGCCAAGATGATGGTAATTTTGGAACATGTTTGTATGGTGAATTGAATGTCCTCGACTTGAATGTGAGTGTAATAGTTCTTGTTTTGATTTATTTACTTATTATCTCAATATTAAATGAATGTATAAACAACAGAAATTTCTCAGTTAAATTTCTCAGGTATATATTAACAGAAAAACAAATTACTTTGCGTGTTTAAGTATTGGTCGTGATATAGCCGTATAATTGCTCATTAATGTCTTACATCATTAAGCTAAACCAAATCTGTAGTAATGGCGCTTTAATCTGGTACTACTACTGCAAGAATATTTTTAATACTATGAGGCTGGTGGTTAAGCCGTTTGAAGATGACGGGAAGCAGCTTCTACTTATGGTATTGTTATCATGGGTGTGGTTGTCTAGAATGGCTATTTCTTGCATATTTCAAGTTTTCTAAAAAAAATTTTTTTTTTTTTTTCAATATTGACTTTATACCCGTCAATACAACCTAAACCATCTATTTTTTAAACCCAGGCCCTCGGTGATATCCCTCGAAAAAAAATTTACCTGGAGTACTTGGATTTTTATTTGTTTAAACCATCTAGCTAATTTTTACTTAATTTATCTTACTTTAAAAATGAAAAAAAAAATATATTTTTAATATGAAAAAAAAACATAATCTATTTTTAAACGAACTTATTCCAAGCCAAACATGTAAAAAATGATATCTTTAAGTTCAATTGCTAATTGATGATAGCAATTCAGACACTCAAGAGTGTCTGAATTACAAAAAAAGAGAAAGCTGTTAAGTATATATATCGAAGACACATTTTTAAATGCTGTATCCGTTTCATATAGTAGGAAAGTTTTGATCCTTAAATTTTTCTAATACCATTGATTTATATTTACCTATCTTTGGATTGATATAAAATCAATTGAAGACAATCTGATTTTTTGACCTCTGGGATAGATAGTTAGAAATAAGTGCAACATAAGCATTTTAGCTTAATTGTTTATCTGTTGTTTTGTATTTATTTGTTAGATTTCAAAAGCTGCGAAACCCTTGGGAAATTCAACGAGTCTTCGAAAGAGAAGAGAAGCTATTCCTTCTATAGTAAGTTTAATAGTTAGTTTAAAGTACACAGACAATACCTTACTGTATTAATCAGGCAAAGTGAAAAAGTAATATAGTGTAATGGGCCAAAGCTCAATAAAAATTGTGCAATCTAGCCTTGGTAATGCATCAAATATTCCAGAAATGAGCTTAATAGTTCACTATACTCATAGCAACTTTGATTTATTTTGTAATAAGCAATGCCATAAACAAAGATGAAGTGCTGTATAATTTTTTAACTATAAACAGTTATTTGGTATTTTGTTGTATTGAAATTATATAGGTCATTACATTATTAAGGTCATAACAAACAATTTTTTGTCATTTTGTGAGAGTGAAACAATACTTAACAATCATAAAATTCTTACAGCAAAGTTACACTTTTAGCATTAATAGATTCCTCATACATACAAAATCGCAATAAACACACTACATTCTCTCCCATTTTCAAAGGTCTCATTAGAAAGTAAAAACTTCGTTTTCTCTTCTAAAGGTTATGGGCCAACCTATACTAACTATATATACAACCCTGTGAGCTTGAATGATCGGTAGTATGTAGCACCTTGTGATATCTAATTGCAGTATTTCGTATAAATTACTGGGGCAACACTCAAATATATGTTTTTACTTGTGAATTTTTAAATGCTAATTAACTTTTTTTTCCATAACACAAATTAGATGGTTTTAATAAAATAAGTAATGATTATTTTGAAAACAATATTACATCCTGGGGGCGCTTACATCAAATTGACATTGACTTTGATATCGGCTTTTTTGTGTTCACTACGTAGCTATAGCATGATCTTCAAATGTTTCTAAGATTGTTTTTAACACTCTTATCATCTCCATCAGATCAACAATGTAGATCGTGTTGTGTTTTGTATATTCTGTTTTGTCTTTGTTTGACTTAAAAAAGAAATATTTTAAATATTTTATTTTGTCTGTTATGCATCCATCCTTTAGCATTGCATAGACTCAATGGAAAAAAAGAAAGTGGAAGTGTTAAGGCTTTTTCAAAGTTAATTTATTCTTTCAGTGTTGTTTCAGAAAATAATAGGAGTATCAAAATAACTCTGTTTTCATCAAAAAAAATTTTTGTCCTTTTTGAATCCATTTTGGTAGATGTTTTGCTGCTGAAACCTTTGGTGATTTTTCTTTTTATGGTCGCAGATTGCAGTATTTCAGTAAGACATTCTTCAGTTCATTTACTCACTGATACTTCACACCTTAGACGAACTAAATTATCAGCATTGGCTTCGACTTCTAATGGATTAGCATAATCATTGATCAAGACACATGTAACCTTACCAACGTTATTTTCTAACCGTATTATCTACAAAGACCTCTCAGGCTTGTAAATTCTTGGATTGATTCCAATCCCTTATATATTTTGCAGTACCACCAGTTTTGATGCTACCTACCACCTTTATATCTATTGTCTGCTCACTTCTATTATGTGTTGTTGACAACAATTTATTTGTTTGTATTACTTGACAAAAACATTGAATCTTTAAATTCATTTACTATGTCTTTTTTTTTTTTTTTTCGCTTAGATTGACATAATCTGGAAGCAGTACTTTCAAAATATAGCTGTTCTGCTCTTAAAAGCATGTTTAGTTATGTACGCCTTCACAACTTTGTAATCACTTTTTTTTGTGTGGGAAATAAATTTCACCAATCAAAAAAATTTTCTGTCAGTATTGGAAAAGATTCTGATAAATTGCAACTGCTACTATTATAGTAAATGCTTTGTTGCATTGGCTGCCGTTGTAGAAAAACTAAAATTTAATCTTTCTTGTTTTTAAAATAGAAATGGAGAAGTTTGTCTTTAGATACGGCTTTTATTTTTGCTTAGGCAAATTTTTTGAGTATTAGTCTTGGTGTATGAAGATAATAAAGAATTTTGTTGAACTGTCAAAGACAAATACCTAATAATGATTTATAAATTAATGAAGGATGGATGATAGGGTGTGAAAAGTGTGAAAATTGTTTGTGAAGAAACAATCTTTCTAATACACAAACTGAAAAACTCGAAAAATTAATGTTCCTCTGTGTGATGTTCTTTCTCCATCTCAAGAGATGGAGAAAGAACATTTAGGTATTGTTAATATTGCGGTTAAATTTTTAATGTTTATTTTTGCTGAAAGGTTATTAAAATTTTAGCTGAAATGTGATTTTCTAAAATACACTCCCAGAACCTGTTGTTCACTAAGTGCTTTTTTGCTTTCAATTTGAAATTATAGAAATGTGGCGATTCTGGAATTACATGTAGGCCCATCACATGTAAAATTGGTTTCTTAGAAAAGAACGCTGACGTTACTGTGAAAATAACATCTACATTGGTTCAAGCCACCTTTGAAAATGTAGGTTTTACATATTGCTACAATATTTAGAATTTTATTCCTTTTTTTTTTTTAGTAATTTGATCCACCTGATCTCTTATTTATCTGGATCCATGCTTGTTTTTAATCATTAATGACATGCATTAATCTTAATAATTACATGGCATTACATAAGTCAGAATTTTCAAATTTTCAAATAATAACTTTTTCTCTTTTTTTGTTACTCTTGTACTAGGTTTTATTACATTTCCAGGTGTCTTGTGCATAAATAAATTTATAATAAGAGTAATTTCCGAATTTAATTAAAAGGAAATAAAAAGGTCTTGCTATAATTTAATGAAATTTTGATTGCTTTCAGGCATATCAGCTAACTTTATATGTTTTCATGTCAAATAGTCTTTAAATTCCAAACAATTATAGCGCTTCATGAAAACGTTAAATCTGAGATTTTTTTTAATGGCAGAAAGCAAAAAAAAATAGGGTGTTCTTTCAAAAATTACAACTTTATTCAGGCAGGTTTTTTTTTCATGTTTTTTGAAATTGAAAGGGAAATTCTTTAAATTTATAATAATTAAAAATACCAAGCATTTGTACCCAAATTTATAAAAATGAATTAGGATACTAATGTTTACTTAAAAAAGCATTTTTTTAAAGTTACCTAAGTTCCAATTTCACCCAAAAAATGTATCATTTAAATACTTACTTTATTTAAGGTTTTTTGGATGCTGGATTATATTAGGAAAGAATATATTTAATAAATTGGTTATGCTTGGTTATGCATTTTGATAATGTAATTGATGTCCAGGACTTGAAACATTTCCATTTTCAGCCTAAAAACAACCTTTTTGAAATTATATCAAATTTCGTTTATTAACTTATTTTGAAATTTTTCTTGAAGGTAAAGGACTGCGTAAGGAATCTTTTGACCCATATGTACACCAGACACATGGGTAATCGTTTGACACATATGTACATATTACGCATGGGAAATCTTTTGATCCAAATGTACACCTGACTCTTTCGGTGGCCTGGGCCTGATTTATGATCAGAAAATCAGGGTTTTTTTATCTTGTTTTTATTTTTCTCGAAAAGTTAGACTCTTATTATGCTGAAATTTTACATTATATTAGGAATTATTATTATTATCATAACTAATATTTATAATAATATCAATATTATTATTATTTATATTAATGTAATCATGAAAGTTTCATCGAGCCCAGTAATCAGGACCCAAAATATGGTCATTTTTGGCCTTAAAACAAAATTTTATCGAAATCTAGTCATACCTTGGTTTTAGGTTTTGCGTGAAGTTAAAATTTGATATTTTTCAAGAAATATTTTTTTAATTCAATTAAAATTTTGTTCGTTTAAAGTATTATTTGTGCTTAGTTTTGCACTTTCGCCATTTTTAAAATGTTGTCAGACCCAGTCCCCAGAATATGAATCATGATTGTTTTTGGGCCTAAAACAGCATTTCTAAAAAATTTTCATGTAATTGGTGCGACATTTTTAATATGTTAGAAAATATTATTGGTCCTTATAGCCAACACCCCTCTCATCTAATAAATAACAGATTTAGATGTTGAGCTTAAATATCTTCCTGAGACAATATTTAAATCTGCCTATGGGAAACATTAATCTGGATCAAAGAATGACGGAGGTTTTAAATGCTATTGTTCCAATCAATATTTTATGCTTAATTTTTTGAAATTCATTTAATTTTGTTATGATTCCCACTATGATAAAAACATGTTATATATTGGGACTTTCATTGATGTGATCGAGCAATTTTGTATTTTTTTTTTTTTTTTTTTTTTGTTACTTATCATTTTTTAGAGACTTTTCATAACTTAGTCGGAAGTACATTAGTCACTCAAGTGCCTGTAGTCAAAAAGATACAATTTAGTCAATCCAAAATGAAATCACAATTTAAGATGGCACAGATAGGAACGTAGGAAAATTTCTTAAATAAATTTTAAGCAGCTTTAAGAACATACTTGAAATATATCGGTATTTTCAGTTTTAAAATAATATATGATGTTTTTTTAGATAAGATGGGGTTAAGGTATAAGGTAAATAGATTAAATCGTAGTTTATTAGACCTGAAAAAGCCAACAATGTCTTTAAATATATAATATAATCTAAAATTTGCTCGTTTTTTAGTAGTTTATTCTAAAAAAGTTTTCATGGTGCAAAATGGCCATCGATAGAATCTTTTGACTCGTGCTCTCTGTTGAAAATTCTCATCCTAAGTCTCAATTCACCAAAAAATTATATTTTTTTTTTTAAATTAAGTTTTATTCTTAAAACTCCGGTTCCTAAAAAGTTTACATTTAAGATCAAGAGATTCTAACTTCAAACTATTCTATTGCTTTCTGGAAAATGGTATATTAATATGAGCTCTATTTTTCAGTCATCCCTAATTTTGAAATTTATGTTTTAAAGCAAATTAGCCACGGCTTACTTGTATGCTGAATAACTTACTTCGAAAATTATATTTAGAATATAAAAGAAAGCATGGCGATTACTGCATATACAAAGTTTACATCTGAAGCAGTTGCAAAGCCTGTAGATGCACCTAAAGATTACGATACTGTATGTTTTAATTTTGAAATATTTTGAGATAAAAATCAATATTGACAGGGTAATTGAATAAAAAAAAAAACTTATTAGAAACAAAATTTTATTAAGATATTAAAATTAATGTACATAAGGTTATCTATTCTTAATTATTCCCTTTAATTTGACCTTTGATATGTTTAGGTCGACTTTACGGTAATTTCTCCTTACCTCACGAAGAGTGGTGGTACAGGTTCTGTGGCATGGTGGATAATCGTGTTATGTATTCTCGTTGCTATTCTTATAATCGCCATCATTGTGTTCATCATGTATAAGGTTTGTAATGTTTTTATGCTGAAAGTCTAGTCCTGGACCACTATAAGCTACCTTTTACATTGCTTCTGCGTATTAAAAATTAAACCAGTTTAATTTATAATGATTTGAGTAGACCCTTTGAGAAATACGACTTATCTTATTTCTTGGGTACCGTAAATAAATTGCCAGTCTAGAATCAAATGAATTTTCAGGGTCACATTCAACTTAACAACAGTTTTACAATTTTATGTTATTGATTTTTCTCAAGAAATGCTGATGTTGCAAAATGTTATGTGTAACGTTAGAAATATTATATTTGATAATTTCAGTTTATCGGTTGTCTTATCGGGTTCAGTTCCCACACCCGAAATGTGGTAAAAAGTTCCTCAAATTTCATTTCGATTTCGCCAAAGGGGTCCATTTTGCAGTAGCATTTTTTGTTTTATTATTTTATAGAAAGGCTTCTTCAAGAGAAAAAACAAGATGTCAGAAGAAGAACAAGACCAACTCCGTGATGGAGACCCTGATGAGGAATAAAGGCTGAAAACACCATCGTTGAATAGAAAAAAACCCATTAGCTATATGAATGCTCTTGGATAGTAATACATACGGCGGCAATATAAAATAAGCGTACCTTTATAGTAGGACATCAAATCCTACCTAATAGGATCTGAATTTTTAATGTATAAATAAACTTTATATACACATCTTAAAGTCATTAATAGGTTCCAATAAATTTCATGGTAAGTTGCCAGAATGGTAAAAATGAAAATAGAAAAGATCTTGGTTTTACAAATATGTTTAACTTCTTTCGATAATACCTTAAAATTAGTTTTGGGTTTTTAATGGAACCCTTTAATAAATTTTGCTCAGATAAAGATAGTACATGTCAAACAAAAGCGAGTAAAATTTATAACCATTTATTCCAAAATTATAAAGATAATACCTTAGTTACTATATTCTTTAAATTTCAAACGCACACACACATTTTTAGAGTAGACCAGTCCATCTCACTATCTACCGAATGTTAAATTGAATGTGTACTTCTTTTCTCAGGAAAGTGATATGGTAAGAATCTCTACCAAGTTTCTTAATTGTGGTTAATAAATATATAGGTAGGTAGGTAACATTTTAATCGGTATGGAAAACTGTAGAAAATTAAGTGTTTACTTTCTATTGTTTGATTTTTTTTTATTTATTATTAATATTATTTGTACTCTTTGTGAATTGTAACAAATAAGAATTTTTTTTATTTTTATTATTTAATACCTTTTTGTAACTTAAAAATATGCATGGTTTTTATTCTTCTCTTTCTTGTTGTTATTTTAAAACATAGTTTTGTTTATGTATAAAAATGAAGAAGTCGGCGATGACGACTGGTTTTTATTTTATTATAAAATATATGAAATAGTGATATGGTGTTATATAAAAATACTACTTTTTTTAATAAATGATTTATTCTTGGTTGATAATGGAGTAGATAAAATTTTTTTTTTTTTTTTATTTGTTTTGCCTGTTTGTATAATTGTATTAGTTTGTTTGTTTAGCCTTAAACAAAAATAATTTTGTGATTAGGGTATTTTATTTATTATTTTCTTTGTTTTTCGTTTTTTTAAATATTTTATGCAGATGTACAAAAACCATAAATGAGACACACTATAAAATCTATTCTGATATAAACTTCTTTTGATAATAAACTTCAGTTTGCGATGTAATTCAACCCAATTTTATTCTTTTCATGTGTTGCAAAAAATATTTTCTTAGCAATTTTTAGTACTTCATTATGATATTTATAACACTAGGAATTATTACGCAATTATTTTTTTATTTTAATTGAAGGAAATATGAAGTCATATTTTTAAAGCTGTTTCACATTGCTTATCATAATTTTACTTATAGATCCTGAATAAGCAGGTGTTTAAAACACCCTCAAAATATAATATTTTCTGCTCTTGACTTGTTTCTTTTGTGAATTATTATATTTAAGATAATTTTATTGTAATAGCTTTCACGGCAAAAATAATTTATTTCCAAAATAAACCTAAGAAAGTTTACGGAAATCTAAGGAGTCTGTTAAACAGTTGGTGAGCTGAATGAATTGTTTTACTTTCCGTATACTTTCATAAAGATTTTTTAAATATATGCGGCAACTCAAAGAATTGATAATTTTTTTTTTTTCAATGTTTGCGTGAAATTATTTTCAGCAAAGTATCTCTTATTCTTCTTCATCATATCTCATATTATATATCTTATCAAATAAAACAGCTGAATATTACATTTTTTACGATTGGTTGTTAATTGGTTTATTTTATATTATGTAATATATAATTTTCGTTGTCCCAATTTTTACGAAAAAACCGAAAATCACGGCATAATAATTTTTTATTATTATAAAATAATTTTTAACTATTTAATCTGTTTGAAAAATGCACGTATAAAGATGATTTTCACATTAAAATTTGATTTTGGATATTGTTTTAAAGATTTTAGTTATTTTAAAAAGTTTTTGATAGTCGCAGAAAAAATCGTTTGGGCCGATGGAAGCTAATAATGAATTTTCGTGTTTTTATTTGCGATTAATTTCTTGCTTTATTTTATTTTTTTCTTGTTTGCTTTATTTAGGCTTGTTCTTATATGTTAAATATAAACTTAATAATTTTACATTTTCATGTTTTGGGTTGACTCAAGTAGTACCGTCAAGCTGCAATTAAACGATGTAGGCGTTTATTAAATTTTCCAACTTTGTTACAGTAGCGTTTATTAGTTTATAGAGTCTTAAAAAATGGCGTATGAAAAAAAATATAAATGTGTTAAACTATCTGCGAAATCATTTGTAAACAATGTCATATAAATCAATTTTACTAACTGTTTTAAAGTGAAATACCGAGGGATATTATTCCGATTTCAAAAGCACTAAATTGAGCTTGCGAGGTATTTTTTCGATCTATTAGGCTTAATATTTCGGTATTTAAATGATACATTTTATGATTTAGTCAAAGAATTAATGGAATGTGTTTCAACTATGACTTACTTTTTTAAAGATTTCAAAAAAGAAGTCACTAATGAAATGAAATTAAGTACAATTTTACAAAGCGGAAAAAAATCGAATTGGGTGTTATTTGTTTTAGTTTGAAATGTTGCCTAAAAAGTTTGTATGAGCTAAAAGCTATTTGCGCAGTTTTTTCATTATTCTGGTTCCCCTATAATCGAATTGCAGTTTCCACAAAAAATATAAAAAAAGATAGCAAAATTGGAATATGGATAACCATATCTCTATCTTACTCAAAATTTATCGTACTTTGCGATTCCGCAGTTTATTTTTCGCTAAAATAAATATTTTTGGAACTATGAAGATTTTCTTGACGACATGTAGAAAAAAGTATTTTTAAAATATATTTTTTATATTAGTTTTATTCATCCCTTTTACACCCTTTGGGAAAGCGTCTAACCGGCTTTCACGGTTGTTTGACGCCTGTAAGAAGAGGCGAAAGTTATATGATCGCTAGTTTGCACATTTCGTGTTTCAAAGTATAGCCATTTCAATGGCTATACTTTGAAGCACTAAACGTCTCCAAGAAGTGAACTGAATGAGACTGAGAGTTGTGTTTGTTAAAAATGGATAAAAAGCAAGAAAGAAAACGAGGAAGGGGTTACTCAGGGCGTTGTACCAAGCAAAATAGTAAAACATGCTGACACTCAAAGATGTAGTTGTCAATAGCGTTGATGACGGAGACCCTTTTATAACTTATTCTTAACAGGCGGGGGCAAAATTTGCTTGACTACGGATGAGAAAAACGGTTTCAAGGTATCATTCACTTCGCTTTCTGGCAAATAATAAGAAAAAAAAAACGTCATTTTCAACAAGTGGGTCGCAACTTAATTAAGAAAGAAAAAAAATCTTATTTGCTCGACGATATTGTAGAAGTACGTGTTTCGCAATAAAATACTAGTTATTAATATACGCGCAAAATAGTGAATGCTATACAATGGATTCTAGGCGAAAAGCTATATAAATATGCTTCAATATATCACTAAAGTTCTGGTAAGTCCATATACATCGCCAAACGACTATTTCGGCAAGTTGGTTTTTCTATTCCCTGGTCAAAACTGAAGTCTTGCACGATTTTCATCGCGTAATATTTGTGCCGGAAATTTATGGCTTTAAAGGAAGATTTTAATTATAAGAAACGTTACACAACAAACCGGAAAGAATAATAAAAAGAATAAAATAGAATATGTAGAAAACGTCAAATATTGTCAACATGTTTTACAAATGTAATTGTTTTCTAAGTCTGTCTCGCCAACACAGAAGGCATGATACCATTCATGGCATCATCACCATCATTACTTTCACTACTGAACTGTCTCGTAACCATCTGGTGTCTGTCCAGAGAATCCACACTTCTGCTCATATCTACACAACCAATGAAATCAGAGGGGATGGTTTCTCCAAAGGAGGGAATATTTAAAAATGCTATTAGATAATATTAGGAAAAAAATGAAGAAAGTCTTAGGAAATAAGGTTTTGAGGAAAAACATTTGGAGGTAAGTATTTGAGGAAAGTAATTAAAAAAAAAGAGTTTTGAGGAAAATATTTTGAAACAACTTAGTAATGAAGATATTTGGAAATAACTAACCTGTCAAAGTATAGAATAACAATCAAATTTAGAAAAATTATGATTTTATTACATAATGCACAGCATATAGAATTTTTTAAAACATCTGAATGATAAAGGTTCGATTTTTGTTCGACTATTGAATATAACTATTATATAAATATTATAATTATTATATAAAATAAATATTTTTGCAAGAGCAAAGGTAAAGTTCTTTTATTTTTAAGTTTTTATTGCGGGCATCTCCAAAATAAATGGTAGCGGCGTTGGCTATAAAATGACTGAAAGTGGCAACGGTAAAGTTTTTATTTTTATCATCTTGCCACGCTTAACGGCAAATCCTACCTACCCACTTCCAGCATATATCTGATAAGCGTGGCGACATGTATATGGATGTCACCCCTAATGAAAACAAAACTCCATTGAAATAAGAAATAAAAGTTAAATTTTTAGTCAATACATCTTACACCTTATCTAATTAATAGCTACTTGTAATTTTAATAGCTTGAAAAAGAAAGAGCTCACAAACAATAACTTAATACGTTAAATAAAAGGTTTAGTAAAGGTAGTTGTGCCAAAAAAAAAAACAAGCCAAGCTGCATAAGAAACCCGGGAAGATAACAAAAAGCAATGGATGAAAAAATGTAAAGAATGGAAACAAAAAATTAGAAAAGCATTCTTAAGTTCTTAGATGAGCGTTTTAAAGTGCAGAATATCCCTCATTTTATGTCTCAATGTTATCTTAAACATAATTTGAAGTTTGCTTTGGAATATCTATCTGCTGACATTTTGGAGTTGGCTGGTAACGCTGCCCGAGACAACAAGAAAGCAAGAATCATTACCCGACACTTACAACTTGCGGTACGTAACGACGAAGAGCTAAACAAACTTCTCTGCGGCGTAACAATCCCAAGTGGTGGTGTTTAACCAACATACAAGCCGTCTTGCTTCCCAAGAAGAACGAGAAACAAGCAGCCAAGAAATAGATTCTCCAATGTTTGCATACAAAAAAGAAAATGTGTTAAAAAACATTACTTGTTGCTATTTCGCGCCACTAGTACGAGGTACAGAAAAATATATATATTCCAAAATTTTAAAATAATCAATCTTTTGACCATAAAACATTTTCTATAAAGTAGTAGTGCATATGTCACATTTCGTTTGCTTTAGATATCTCGTGATGATTGGCACTTCTTTCCGGCAAAACATGCATCCACGTCTACTAAGCCTTTTCAGATGTGAAAACACAAAATTTGATGACGTGTAGATGCAAAAATCTTTTGCTTTACTGGATGGAATATATCTGTTACAAAAATTCACATGGTAATCTGAAAACGTGTAAAAAAAAAAAAGAAAGTAAAAAAATATATTAAATTTTATTATGTTAAAAGCATAATGTGCGTGGCTATTCCAGTCACCTCGTTAAACAAATATAACGATACTATTCACGACATTACACAAAAAGTATTATTGAAAAGTAGTTTTTAATAGATTTTTTAGATACGATTAATCGAAAAATAATTTGAAATGTTAACTTAAAAGATACTACGGTCATTGACTGCCAGAGGATTAACTTAATTCCAAAAACTATCATCCATTCTATTATTCAATAACTTCTATCCATCATAAAAATTAAATAAATTTACTTTAATAAATTTCAACCAAATGTAACATGTATAAATTACAATTTTAAAAACTGATAATTCAATTTAAAATTTTTTCTATTTTTTATAGCTTATTATGAAAGCACAAGTAATTTTTACTTACAATATACCCAGTTTTCATAGCTTTTGAACTGGTTTGTATTACATAACTTAGAATTAAGTTTTTTAGGAAAACTTTATTTTCTATGTCAAAACTCCTTTAGAATAGTTTATCACCCCCAAAATGAAAATAATTATTTTTTAACATTGATTTTAGAATATAAGAATAAAAACAGGGAGAGCTAAAATTTTTTAAGGGTAAAACCTTGATAATAATATTTCATAATTCCTAAGTTTGAAGACTTCAATAATGCTTA
>JAUZNK010034294.1:0-18289 GCA_035046665.1 Euphysa ruthae
CTTGGTAAATTATTTTTTCTGTAAGGCATTGATTATTTAGTGGGCAAGTTGTTTTATTTCTACAATTGCATCCAAATTTTTCTAGCTTGCGGGTTAAAATGTTTTTATTATGTGTAAATATTAAGGAGTTGATATTTCTCATACAACTGTTGCTTAATTTTACAGTGTTTTATTAAAGATTTTATGGAGCTGATTACCGGGTGGAAAATGTTTATTGATAAGTTTGAAGAAATTTATTCCTATGTTAGTTTTGAAGTTTTTTGAAAATAGTGGGTTGTACCATATAATTTTTTGTTTTCGGATCTTCATATTTTCTCTTTCACTTTTTTCAATTTGATTTGGTTTCATAAATTTTAAGGTAACATTATAGCCGCTGGATTTTAAGGCATTTTCATAGATGTGAGTAGAGCTGTTGAATATCTTATCATTTGAAGAAATATATGAAAATCTTTTGTTAGTTGTATCAGGAAGACTATTTGTGATTGTTGGTGGATGGTTAGAAAATTTATTTATATATATGGGGTCATTATTAGGTTTTTTGTATGGTTTAAATGTATGATTATTCAAAGTGAGTTGTATATCTAGATAGTTAACTATTTTTTTTAACTGTAGTTGTAAGAACGCATTCTTTGAACAATAAGTCATTTTTCTGATCTATGGGTGGTCCTGTCAGGTTTCAAAACTCCCAACCCATCATTGCAGTATAGACCTACATCATTTTGTCAAGCAATGATTTAATTTTACGTAATATGTATCTTCCAACCAATTCCCAAACTTCAGCTCCATCAAAGCATCCCATTGGTACATCAAATTCTTCGTTGCCTGATTTTTTTACCCAAATGTTTTCTTCACAGAATAATAGTGTTTTCCTAGCCTGTAAAATTATTTCCATTTCTTGATGAGAGATTGATGAATGTTTTTTGGCGTATTTAATTGAGTTATTAAAAAGAAATTCAGATATTGATGGGTAGAAGCTTTCTATATCAAATATAAGAAATGAACAGTTATTTTTGCTTTGCATAGATTTAAATTAATCATTAAGAGAATAAATGGAAAATCGCATTCAAATAATTGTAACCTTTGTATTTCAGAAAAGTTTTACATTATCAAAAATCTAAACAAAAAATTATGCTAAATAAAAAGGATGAATTTATCTCCAAATATAGACATTTAAGCAAAAATCTTATACTTAATGTTAAAAGTGATAATTTATTTTTGGAAGTTATAAATATATTTTTTATTTTTATCTTTAATATCTGGGTAGATATTTTATTTTAATGGATAACCTTCTACCAAAAGTCTAAAATACAATCATTCCTGGCCCAAATACAGCCCCTTCTTGGTGCTAAACAAATATTTTATAAGCTGTGCTGTGCTAACTTAATTACTTTGCTGCTACTTTATTTTTTTCATTTTTCTTTTTTTACTCTCTTTTTTTACTTAAATATTTAATATTAATTCATCAATAAGAATTTTTTAATAAGAATTGATATCATTATACTATAACAATCAATTATATAATATGATAATGATCAGAAAAAACATATTTTAATAATAATTAGTTGGTTTTATTGGTTTTTCATTGTCAATTTTGTACTGCATATTTAGCAGTGGATAATTAGATCCATAGAAGATTAGCTTAGACAGGTCGGGAAATATTCAATTTTTATAATCACCAATTTTTTCAATGTGAAGCCTTTATCTCATTTCTAGTGCGTGAAATAGTAGAAATCAGAAAAAGTAATTTCTTTTTCTCAAACTTGTGTCGTCGTCACCATCATCTTTGTTGCTGACTTTTGTAGCAGGCTAGTCTGTTCATTTAATAGATGTGTTGGAATAGTTGATACGCTTTTTATATTAAATCTACTTTTGGTAAAATATACAACAGGTTCTTTCATTGTGAGGCCATAGTAGGAGACTTGCAAACCACTAATGACCATTTTCTAGCCAACTTTCTGTGTCAGACACTGACCTGGTATTCTTTATTTACCATGGACATGTGAATATACAAATAATTATTATTTATTATTTATTTATTTATTTATTTGTTTGTTTGTTTGTTTGCTTGTTTGTTTGTTTTTTATTTGTTTATTTATTATTATTATTATTATTAATAATTAGTCTTTAGATAAAATCTTTGAGCTTCTAAATGGCCACTTTGAGGTACCATTTTTGAAAATTTTTTTTTTCTGAATTTTGTACTATTACTTAAAGGGTTAATTCAAAACATGAAGAGAATGAGTTTTATTTTAGTTGCTATTATTCAGTTTTAGAGGAATAATTATGAAGATAAAACTTGAAGAAGATGAATCAAACTATGATGAGCAACAATTTTCCTGTTCTAGTAATGTAGGCAATGTAAAATACATAAATGAATTTCAAAAAGAATACGAAGCTTTTGAAAATCAAATTGACATATATAGAGACGTTCTTGATATAAAATCAGAAGAAAATGATGAGAAATTTTTGATTAAAGAAGAAGAGAGAAATTTGGAAACTATTGTTCAAGGTATTGAACGTTTACTTAAAAACTTTAGCCTTAAGTAGTAGACAGGCCTAATCATTTCATGGCTGTATTAAAGCAAAATTTTGCGGTTAGATGTCCTTCCTAATGCTAACTTGCTAATGGTAATATAAAGGTCAGTTTATTTTATTGTTAGGCCACACATCAGGAGACTTGCCACTAAAGACTAACAACCACCCTTAGTAGTGTACTCTAGGATCTAGTTTCCGCCCTATATGCACTTTTTTTTAAAAGAAGGTTAGACTTAAATGTTTATTTAGGTATTGTTTAAGTATGAGAAAAAAAAATCACTTTTTTGTTCTGCTTCATGGTTGTTTGGCTGCCATTATGGTTAAAATATGCTAAATCAGCAATATTTTTCAGAAATATACAAAGTAACTCATTCAATTTGAAATTTAATACTTATTCAATACTTAATGTTGCTAGAAATTTTTAGGAATTAATAATGAAGTAAATCAAAGATATCCAAAAACTATGTATCAAAGAATACGAAAAAAAAAAATGCTCTCACTAAAGCATTTGTTTCAATATTTTAAACAGGGCAGATCTTTATTCTGGCAAACACGTCTTTTCAGGCTTACATTTTTGCATTTAAAGGTATTGATAAATCCTCAGGATTAGTTTCCTTGTCCACAATTATTAGAGCTAGTTCATCTTCGTTGAATTCATATCCTGAGTCAATAGAATTTGAATTTTATATATACCAAATTTTTACCAAATATATGCCTGAAGGCATACAAAATAGATGCAAAATCTAATTGCTCTTGACGTTGGTTGAGACTTCCTCAAATCAAATGGTAATTTTTCCGTTGAAAAATCTGAAGTAGACAAGTTTGTTTTAAAATTTGCATTGCTTACATGAAAAACTTGAAAGAATAATATTTTGTAATATATTTATAATATATTTACGAATGCCAAAGTAGAAGAGCTTCTTGTTTTAAATTTTGCGTTGCTTACCGAAGATCGTTGAATCACACAATGGCATCATTTTTGCTCATCCATCAAACAAAAAATATTTCTGCTGTGCAAAATATTTCTTCAGTCAATTCCTCTTTACCAAAATGATGTAGAATATTATTGCCAAAACATTTAGAAACTTAAAAATAAAAGTTTTTTTTTTTGCTGAGGCTTTTACATTATTCCATCACATTCTTGTAAATAACTTTAAAATTCCATTCCTAATAAAAAAAGAAAGAAAAAAGGCACCGTTTGAGCAAACTTTTAGTTAACTCTTTAATCAGCATATAAAATAGAACTATTTGCTTTTTGGCTCTCTTTTTCCCTCCAATGGTCCACATACTGATGATTGGAGGTGACAAGAACATCAGTATCAAGTGACACTATGATAATTTTTTTTGAACTTTTCAACGTTGATGGCATGATAGGCATAAAACGACATTCTATTATCCACTTCTTGATGATCGCAGTTAAAAAGTTGCTATAAGCTTGCGATCGCATTTGAGAACATGATGCAGAATGTGATATTATTTTGTTGCTTTGAGCATGATTTGTTTGATGCGTTGATCAAGATACAAATCTAACACAGTGTTTATTCTATATGGAGGTACAAAGTTATTCTGGAATTTTCTCCATAGGTGCTTTACTATATCTGGGTATATTTTTAGGAGTTTTTCATTTTCCGTAATATGCCACAAAATCAATATTAGAGTTGTCTGCATTTCACCACTCAGCACTTTTGTAGGAATGACAGGAATATCATGATAGAGGACTTAAGCCAACTTAGATTTCGGAGAACTGTGAAGGAATCCATTTTTGATCAAGTAAAGTAACTTAGGTGGTAACTAAGCTGGGATAGCTCAGTTGGCAAGGTGTCAAACTAGGGATCGAAGGGTTACGAGTTTGACTCGTAAGTATAAACGTAAAAATTCGACTTATTTTCCATGTTTCTGTGCAAAACTCATTGCGTAATGTAACGCTAGTTCAATTTAGTTAGGTTGTTTGGTTGAGCAAATTTCGCAGGTGCAAATGGGTGTTCTCTTTACTCCAAAAGACGCCATGTGAGCCCTTTTGGAAATATTTTCTCGGCAATTTGTTGGTTCCTCACGTTAAATATAACAAGCTCACTTTCACTCTCTTTTTCTGTAATAGATTCTTCACTCATAGTTCCTTGTTTTGGAGAAATAACTTTGACGCATGAACTATACTATTGCCTTATTTTTATTTGTTTATTTGTTGTTGTTTCTAATATTCCATAAAAACTTTCAAAATAGTATCAAAAGTTTTGTCCAATCTTCTTTAAATTTCTCATATTCATCTTTTCCTTTTGTAATGCATTTGGTTCTAAATTTGCCCAACTTTTCATCCAATTTTTATCCAGAAGAAAGATTTTTCAATTCTATGCAGGATATGTCAAACAAGTTTCCTCTTTCATTGATAAATTTTTTCGTCTTTGTAACTGCTTCAGTTTCCATCTTTTTTACTGGCTCTGAAAGTTCATGGTGTAAACTAACTGTCTTGATCTTCTGTTTTGAGTTGATATCATTGAAACTGACTTGTTTTTTTTCATGTTTAATCATTTTCAATTTGCGTACCGCTTCATTTCGTTATGTAAATGCAATGATTCCTAAAAGACTCTTTGGAGGCTTCTCCATAGCTTGATCCATAACTATACTTTTGGTTTGATGTGCAATAATTTTGTATCACTATGCCATGCAATCTTGAAAATACAACGGAACCCAGATTTTTTATAGTCAGCACAGGAAGAACAAAGGAATAGCACAGTTTTTAGCTGAAAAATGCATATATCAATTACCTATGTGTAAACGGGTTAAATTGATCAGCATCGATATCACATAATTTTTTCTCAATTTATTGAAGGTTTTAAATTTATTAATAAACTTTTGAATTTTTCTTTCATGTATTTGAATTTAAAACTGTCTTTTGGGGAAGCTCATGCTAAAATATTATATTGTAATAAAGCAAATCTTTTTTGGCTTTTTGATGCTGAAAAACATTTAACTGCTTGAAACGATGGCACAAGTTAATTTTAGGGTTTTGACTTCATATAAGGAAATTATTTAATCTTTCTGTTTGAATTCAATAAATTCACTATCAGGATCAAAGTCATCTGTGATCTCACTTCTTTTGCCAAGGTTTCTTACTCTATTGATTAATTGGCAGGGGAGTGTATGTTAATGTCATTTTTCTGCTATGGTCTTGTGGTTTCTAGGAACACTAGATAGAACTTACGAAATCTACAAAAGTTCATTAAGTATTTACCAAAGCGCGAAGTAATGTTCCATAAACTCAAGGAAAGTCTTGCCCCAGAAGTGCCTGGTTTTCGCACTTTAGGTCTGATATTTTTATGGTGTTTACTTAAGCACTATGGTGCCACGGAATAGACACAATCTTTCATGCACAACACAGGATCAATATATGTCTGTAGCTGAATGCCAAATAGTAGATTCATTAACAACAGAAACATTGACTAAACTTTGCAGAGATGAGTCATTTGATTTGTTTTGGAAAAAGTTGATAGCAGCAGTAACTGAGATTGGTGTGCAACAACCTGTTTTCCATATCAGAGAAAACACCCTGCAAGAAACAAAATCGGAGAAAACCTAACAACCTGAGTTTCCTGAACGTGTAGAAGATTGCTACCGCCAAGTCTTTTTCCAAGCAAGTGACACCGTTTCAATTGCATTACAAAAAGATTTCAGTAAGTGATTATGTTAATTGCTGCACAAAAGGAGAAGATTTCAATAAGCAGGTTTCATTTATCTGTGATTTTTATGGCATTAACTTCAAACTAGAAACACACTTACCTTTACTTGGGACACTGTTGGAATTTTGCAAGGAGAATATTAATATAACATTAATTTTAAAGCAGAGTTGGGGAAACTTCTGAGGAGCTTGTGTTCAGAAATAGGAATTTTACTAAAATTACTTCTAGCAACGAATATCATAAGTGAGAGATCTGCTTAAACATTGAAAAGAGTGAAAACTTACCTGCGCTCTACAATAATACAAGTGTGACTGAATAACTATATGATTTTAGACACATACAAGAAAGCATTGGAAAATCTCAGCCTTTTAGATGTCGCAAACAAGTTTTATAGAGATAATGATGCTAGATTTAATATATTGGGGAATTTTGGTGATCGAGACTTGGCACAGCAATTCTGCAACAAAAAAATCTTCAGCTATACAGACAAATTAATTTCGTATTTTCGTATTTTTCCATTTATTAATGTTATTAATGGAATTATCGTTGAATCGTTTTATTGCAATGTTTACATCAAATTTATGATTTAAAGCTGACTTAGGTATACCAAATTCCCGCAAAGCTGCTTATTTTTGAACTTATCAATAAGCAAAATAATTCATCATTACATTAACTAGAATAGAGTGAAGGATGAATTCATGAGGAACACCTAATAATATTTTAACTGTTTGATGAATCATATAATAAAATTTAAAAGCAGAGGCAATTAAACTATCATATCTGGTTTTGGGATAACACTGAAGATATTGACACCACTATATGCTTTAGCTCTGAGTTTTTAGGCAATCTTTGTAAATTATGGTATTGCTCTTTATTTCTTCAAAACAATGAACAGCTCGCTAATGGAACTCAAAAACTTTTTAACTTTGTTTGATAAATCACATAATAAAGATGAAAAGCAGGGAAGAATAAACCTTCATATCTGGTTTTCGTATAACATTGAAGATATTGTCATCACTTTATGCTTTAGCTCTGAGTTTTTAGACAAGGCAGTAGCTGCAGATATATCTTCAAGATTTGAAGTGTTAGGGTCTATTACAGATAATTAAAATGATAATAGTATCATCAGATAAGAATAGATAAAATAAGGTGAGAAAAGAGAAAATGAATTTTACAATGTTTATAGTTCTTTTAACTTGTGATCTACAAAATGCCTTTAAAGATGGAGAAGTAGCATCTGCATGGAAAATAAAAAAAGGTAATGATATTGCTGCTCAATAATTTTGATGAGTCATTAATTAATTAATTAATTAATTAATTAATTAATTAATTAATTAATTAATTAATTAATTACTATGTTATCACAGAATCAAATGATAAAGATTAAATGGCCTTGTTAGATTTTTATGGAAAAGATTATCATAAAGTGTCATAGCCTCGTTCTTGAAATTCTTTTTTTAAAATTTATCTAAATGAAGTCACTAAACAGAAGCCATCATCCTTGTTAACACTGTTAACGTTGGATTTGGGGTTTAGTTTGGTTTGGGTTAGCTGCTAAAGAGTAAAAAAAAGTGACTGACAGTTAGCTGTTTAGGTTAAACATAGGCTGTAGATTTTTTGGCTAAAAGATGTACTCGCTTAATCTAAAAAGTTTTCACTAATACAGGCTTGATGATGATTATTTAGGCAAGAGTATGGTGGTTCATACTCCTCTTTACAGTGGGGCGTGTGGTCATTTTCTATAACAAATGGCACGCCTAGCTAATGTGAGGTGTGGGTTTGTTTCTAGGATCATCTATTTCCAAATTTCAAAATATTTTAAACGATCTGGAAAAAATCCGGGTAATTTCCAGATTTTACTTGTAATATTGTTTAGCAAACGGCTTAGTTCATGAACTGCTCATCCTGTTAAAACCACAAAAACTTCATTATAATCATTTTGTTATTTTTATATAATAACGAACAGCCATTCTCTCTACTCAATAATAAAATTAAAAAAATAGTAAAAATTTAACTCCATATAGTGATGTTTAAACATTCGATTCTCAGAAACCATGTGGCTTAAAACGTTTGCTAAGTAGGATGTTATTAAAAGCAATTTAAAATTTTATATTATTTTATGATAGCAAATGTGAGATTTTTAAAAAGATATGTTTTTAGATATCAACAAAAACTTCCGCGCTTTAAAAAATGTTTTTTATTATTATTATTATTTTAGCTAATCTTTTTAAGTAAGGGTTTAAACACCTGAACTGTAAGTATTATAGACATATATGCTCTCGTCCGCAGGTTTTTTTAAATTTTAGTGATGACTCAGTGCAGAAGAATATTATAAGTATGTGGTTAGCTTTACAGCTGTTTTTATTATCTGAACAATATGTGTACAATTCTTTCTACTTTTAATTTATTTTATTGCTCATGGTTTTATGAAATTTGCTCAATGTCACAAATTTAGAATTAGGTACTGAGCAACCAGGCTGTTTGTTTAGGAGAATAAGTAATTGTTATTTCATTTTTCTTTAATATATTCATTCATAATAAAACTTAAAATATAAACATTTAAGAGTTAAAAGAAAAACCTGTTTTTTGCCAGAAAACTAGTATATGGAAAGAAATATAAGATTTTTGTCCATGTGAACCATGAGATAGCTTAAAATGAGAGATTTGGACATATTACTTTCTGCAAAAAAAAACAACCAAAAATAAATATAAAATAATAACATAAAATAATATAAAAAAAGGTATTTCTAAGGGCACCCCTAGGTTTAATTTTTAAGAGAGGTAATTTTTAAAAATTTTTAACTGCTATGTACATATATCAATTACTTTAAATAGCGCTGTTAATCTGCAGGTTATTTATATGCAAAACCCTGTCAAGCAAACAAAAAAGGTACTTCCCTGTCTAAGCACAAGTCTGAGTTTGGTAAAGTCAGTACAGAATGAGAATAATTAAACAGATAAACAGTAGTACATATAACCTTGCCTTCTTCTACCCTTCAAATAACACTCTTATGGATACCTTCAATACCCAACATATCACATAAGTAGAAGTGGTTATCAACTATAAATGAAGTTGAGCTGTTGCTATAGGTCAACAAAACTGAAAATATTGTGTTGTCTATAATATTACCTTTTCTTACAAACTGAATGCCAGCTTTTAACTTAAACTTTTGAAACTAATATCCCCATATGTTGATTTCAAAAAGCACTTAGTCATGTCTGTAAAAAGTTTATGTTAAACAGGGCTGGAATTCCAAGGAGTCAAAGTGTTGTGCACAGTAAATTTTAGGTGTAAAAATTGTTGAGCTGTTAACTATCACTTCACAGATTAGGCAATTTTAGATAAAGGATAATTTATGCGCCCTAGTGTGGGTTGAGTGAGGAAGATAAAAAAAATTAATAGCAATAGCCACATCTAGGTTTAGGGAAAATGAATTTTTCATAGCTGATTTAAATGGCCATGAAGAATGTGTTTCCCAGCAGAATTTGCTGGTATGTGATTTTGTTGTGAAGATTGACAAGAAAAGTACAGGCCACGTCTGACTAGGGTCTGGAAATTGAGAGAATAGTACTAAGACAATTTAATGTGAAAGTTCAGCAATTAGCCCTTGATTGTCAGTGTGATAATGAGTGAAAGCACCTGGGTTATTTTGAGGAATAGTCTTCTAGAAGCTACTGTTGACGAGTGTTAAAAGGAAAAGAGGAAAGAATGGAAGTCAGGTCGTTAGAAGAATATTTTCTCAAAAGTTAATGGGTTGTGCTCGTACAGCAGCATGTATAGCAAAATAAGCAGCAGAAAGAAGCAGATTTTCAGATGTTTTGAGAAAGAAAAATTAGTATAATAAAGTATTCAAGTTAGCAAAGTGAATGAAGAAGACTAATCAGGTTTTTGTGAGGGAGAAGTGAGAAGTGTATATGTAATGATGAGAAAATTAAGTTAGTTTGGAAGAACTATTACAAGAAGTAACTTAGCACTTAGTTTGAATTAATTTAGGGTCGTTTATTAGAAGTTATTGCAGTACAGTGGCCAGCTGTAGATGTAATGGGTAGAGGAGGCTATCAGGAGGATGAAAATTAGTAGCACTACAGGTTTTTTGGCAGAATTATTAAGAGAGTTAGGAAACACTGGGAGTTTAACTTTTTATAAGTTTAGTCAATCATATTTTGAAGGATGGCGTTACTAGCATTCAGTTGTTATAGTCAATTATTTTAATAAGAAGTAACTATAGAGAATTTTTCTCTACTCTTTCAAATTTTTCTTTTATGTTGGTGCACTCTGGTATTTCCCATTTGCCACCTTTCAAAAGGTCTGGTATAGAGTGGTCCATCAATTATGTTGTATGCAGAAAATACGTCCACATCATGTTCAAGATGATCAGGAACCTAATCCAGGTCATTTCCAGTACCCACATGCCGACATTCTATTGTATGGTTGTTGACTGGGCCTTCTTTGTAATCCAAAAATCTTTTCACTGCTTTTCCAATACACAGATTTTTTTCTCTTTGCTTCATAAATACTTCATAAATTGGCAGCTTTTTTAACTAAAATCAAGTCATCAATCATTTTAATTTTCTGTATTTGAAATTCTGTTTTGCACTTTAATCTGGAATATGATAAATACCAGTGTTTGGGACAAAAACTTCTCTCAGCTAAGGGATTTTTGTTGGCTTTAGGTGGCAAATCGCTTTGTGTTGACTTGGTTTCAATATTACTTTAATTAGGCTGGCATTAGGAAGGACACCCAAATTTTGCTCCATTACTTCATTAAATAATTAGGCCCATATTTAACACATGTTAGCATGTTAAGGTTGGTTTATCTTAAACCATTTGTGCAGAAATAATAATGATAATAATTGCTTGAGTTTAGTTTGTATATATTGGTCATATAAAGCTGCGATATAAAATATTTTAATCAGTTTTTTACATATTCTATTGAAGAATAAGTCCAAGAAAATTGTATAAATTAGTGAGTGAGTTTGTATATTTAACGTGGATAACCAATAAATTGCTGAGAAAATGTTTCCAGAAGGGCAAGCGTGGTGGGTCTTGGAGTACGTAGAACACCCATTTGTGTCTACGAAATTTGCTCAACCAAACAATCTGACCAAATTGAGCTATAGTTGCATTACTCAATGAGTTTTGCTCAGAAACTCAGAGATAATATGGAAAATAAATTTCCGCCAGAGGTGGGTCTCGAAATCATAACTTTCGTTTCGTAGTCAAATGTCCTACCACTGTGCCAACTGTGCCAACTCCGCTATGTCAAGCATTGTTTTTGTAAACTTCCTTATTCGTTTTATTCTTTGTTACCTTTCATTTAATTGAAATATTTTAATATTACTAGAAGACATCTAGTTATGTTTTGCTAATAGTCTGAAACCCAACTTCAAAGTATTTTGGGGATTTTGAAAATGCGGTGTTTTAAAATAACTGGTAGGCCAAAAAGATTTTTTTTTAAATGAAGTATGGAAATATTGTTTTTGATGAACATCTACCATTTTTGGGTTTAGTATGACTTTTATATTTTTCATAGATGGTGGCAAAAATCAAGAATTTAAAGAAATTAGTATTAAAATTGAAGATGAAATATCTAAAGATTTGGTTGATGTTCAAAGCCTTGCTGTCTCGAAACCAGAAGTAGTTCAAGCTCACATTTCAGGTTTATTTTTTAGACTTTGCTTGTACTGAAATGTTTCCCTATCAAGCTTGAATTAGATAGCTAACTCATTGGAGTGGTTGAATTTTTTTGTTTTGTTTCTTTCACTTTTAAAATATTTTTGACAAAAAGTGATGCATTTTGTAATGGTAATGAAAAGAAATATTTTCATTTACTCACGTGTAAGTTACAAAATAAGCACGCAGTTATGCTAGTACCTTAAAATGTTAAACCAAACAACTATATTAAAATATGATTGTTATATTTATAAATATTAATATATGTAAATATTATAATAATATAAATATTAATATATAATATATAAATGTTTATTCGCAATTAAATAAATTTTAAAGGGATAGATTTTTTTTGTAAATAAATAAAAAAAATCTTATTATCATCATTATCTTTGGTTTAACATTCATTTTTTATGCTAGCATGGGTTGAAAAAGGTAATGGCTGTCTGCCAACATAATCTAGACTCGTTAAGTCTAAACTCAAATTCCATGGCTGCAAATCTACCTTATTACCTATTTTCATATCTTCCTTGATTTATTTCTGGACTTTTCTCCATGAGGTATCACGTCTCCACACTTTCTTGCCCAATTATCTTCTTCCAGTCTCTCCAAGTAGCCAAACCAATTCAGCCTCCTGATCTCAATAACATCTCTAATGCTTTGAATGCCTAACATGCTTCTTAGCTTATCTGAAACTTTTCTATTCCTCAGGCTGATGTTACAATTTCAGCTTCACGGTCCATGTATCACTTTCATACAGCATAAAACTTCTGAAACAAGCTTCATATAGCCTATTTCTAACCTGAATTAACAAATATTTACTAGTCATCAGAGTATGCAACCCTCTAAATTTCCTCCTATCAGAAATTAATTTTCAAATAACCTCCTTTTTCACTACCCAACATGTCATCAGAAGTAACAAGTAACAGAAGTTATCAACTATATCCAAAGAGTAATTACAATATATCACTGAAATTGGAAATAGTGCATTGTCTATAATCTCACTTTTGCAACTTACATACAAACTAACTGTCAGCTTTTAACCTTCCTAAAATACTATTGTATTTCCTATGTACCAGTGTTTTCAAAAAAAAAATTATTGTTACCAATTCTTTTCTTGCTAACACCAAAAACACTTCTTAACTTCAAGGTCATTCTTGGCTTCATTGCTGCTAATCATGACTTTATTTTTTGCTGCATTCACCCTTTCCTCTTCTATTCCTTTGTTCCACTTCTCATACTTTTCAACCAATTTTTATATAAACTTTGCTATAAGTACTAAATAACCCGCATAGAATAAATGTTATGGATACCCTGTTCTAAACTCATGTATACATTTCTTATCAAAGACATATAGTCTTTCTCATGTGCTTTGTTATCCTTACATTTCCTTTTGCTAGTGTTCTGATGTCAGCAGATGTGTCATTCAAATAAATCTTATCCTTTCTGATTCTGATTTTGCTAATTATGTTTATTTTACATATAAATATTTTTATCACCATATAACTTCCATTACTCCCAAATTCTCCTTTTTTTATTTATACACAGGTTGATCTCACCATTCTACTACAAGATCTGCCAATGTTTAGCTATCTTTAGCCACTTCGCTATTTAGATTATGATCTTTAAAGTCACATTTAACTGCCTCATTCTAGGTCATTCTTTTACACAATATCTTCTTATGTAAATATTCCTGAATTTACTAGTTCAGTCAGTCTCGTCCATCCTTTCTAGATTATTATTTCTAAATTAAAACTTAAAATGATATTTGCTTATAGTATAGCTTATTGCTAACTGACTGTGAATGAACAATTAAATGCAGCTAGCCTGAAGAAAATTACTCCAACATTTGTTACCATGTACTTGAAATCTAACTGATGTTGTTTGCAATGCACTTATCCTATTGTTTGGTTTTGGTGTACTTAGAGCCATCATTTGAGCTTACAGTAAAAAAAAAATTGTTGGTTTCTTAGGGGGGTCGAGTTCGTACCTTCATGACAGAAAACCAAAGTCTTAACTGCTTGGCCAGACAACCACTAATGATTGATGATAAAACCGCTGATTCAAAAGCATGCATGTATGTGTGGTAGTAAGAATTGTTATTAGAAGCTAAAATAGTAGAGTTTGAGTTGATAATAAGGCTCAGCTTGTTGAACCAGCTTCTCCTTCCACTTGAATAATGCCATCCCCATGGGTAAAGATGGGGAAAGTTTGATGAGGATGAAAGAATTTACGAGAGCAAATTTTTTTCCACAAGTAAACCGGTACCCTGTATGAATATGAGAATGTGAAGGATTACAAGTTAGACTTCCAGATAGTCAAACATTTTAAAATTTTATAAAACTTTATCTGAGGCCATTCTTAGAAATACCTTTGTTTGCCGTTTTGCGATTGTAGTAAAAAAACAGAGTCAGTCGGTTGGCAAATATTTATTTTTAGTCCTTTTTTTTTTTTTTTTTTTTTTTTTTTTAGCAGAAAAGAATATGTCTAAATCTTTCATTTTAAATTATTTAATGGCTAACATGCTAGGGAAGTCCTATTTTTTTTCCATATACTAGTTTTCTAGCATTTATTTTGAAGCTCTTTCTTACATATTATTTGTGATATCCATGAAATGTTTTACTGATTTATAAAAAAAAAATTAATAAATAATTACTCAAGTCCAACAACTGAATTTTTGTTAATTTTGCTAGCTAGGTGAATTACTTACATATTTCTGCTTTTGTAGATATGCTTACACTCTAGTAGAGACTTTTTAATTATTAATTAAAATTAAATTAATTATTAATTTTTAATTATTTTTATATAAATATAAATGTCTGCTTTTTTTTTTTTCCTTGGACTGTAAATGATTAAACTGTAAAGCACAGTTTTATGTTACATAACTTACATAATATATTCCTTTGTTAAAATTAAGCTAATTAAGTTACACCAATGTTAATAGGTTTTAAACTTGTTTTGAACAATAATTTTTAAAATTTTATTGCAGTATTGATAGGAAACTGTCTGCTATAATTGACTGCGCCAGGGGATTCTGATAAAAAAAAAAAACGTAATTTAACATCTTTTGAACTAATATCTGTATAAAACTGCCATATTTATATCTAAATCTACATTGACAAGTTTATTTGTGCAAAAGATTTTTTCTATATTTGATTTTTTATCCTCACAACAGTAAAACATAGCCAAGTAATTTTTTTTTTATAATTATACAATTTTTATTCTATAAAATATTTACATACACAAATTTAAAGCATTCAGCATTTGAAAGACAAAAATACAAATACAAAAGTAATATTAACAAATAAATCGACTAATAACAAAAAGATGGTCACCATTTTGTTTGCTTATAAAAAATAATAATTACGAATTCGATATCAGTCGAAAATAGAAATGCATCGGCTTTTTTTTTTCATTTTGGAGTCGGAAGGTTTAATGGAAAATAAAATTAATTTTCTCATTGTTAAAATTATTACGATTGGAGAGTTATTGCTGGAGTCGGTCAAAAACGGTGAACAAATGTATTTTTAAGGATGGCCTAATCTGACTGATGAAGTAGCAACTTTGTTCATAAACAAAATCATATTCATATGCCAAACAATTTTTTGCTTCAACCACCGTGAATATGATCACTGCTCTGCAATAATCTGTTCAGTGTAATGTGCGAGCACAGAAATGAAAAAGTTATTGAAGACTATACGTTATTACCTTGTGTCTGTCGAAATCAGTTTTGCATCTTGACACTTGCTTTGAATTTTACCATACCAAATTTAACTATGCAAAAAATGCACCACTTAGTTAAACATATTTTTATTCTTGTGAATTCTATATTTTATTCTTATTAGTTAGATATATTTATTCTTTTCTCGAATGTTCTTTTTTGGTTACCATTTTTCTTGTGTAACCAATGATCTATTACGAAGCACAGTTTTTTGAAATTTTTCATGCTTTTTAATGAAAAAGTTAGCCAAGTTTTATGCGAAAAGAAAATACCATTTTGGAGCTGTTTGAATGTGGCCAATTTTTCTAGTCTAATTCTGATATTTTCTTGAAATGTTTTTCATAGATGTCGACATCTAAAAAGAGGCTTTAATTTAAATTCTATTTTTGAAGTCATAAAAATTCACAGAAATTTACTGTATTTATATACTTTGATAATATTATAATTCAATATATATATTTTTTTTTCATGTGGCTGATGACAAAAAAAGGATTCAAATTTTATGCAAAAAGATGTTATAGTTTTGGATATATGCTTGTTTGGTTGGTCATAAAAAGCTATTTTTTTGCTCAAATATTTCGAGTGAAAATGCTCAGTAGTGAAAGAGAATGAATAATTCAGGTGTTGAAAAATATATTATCCATAGAGCAAAAAAATCTCTATTTTTTTTTTTTTTTATTTATAAAAGTTATTATCATAAAAATCAGAAATCTAAGAAATATATAAGCTATTTGCTTCTCTATAATCCAAATTTAAAAATAATTCAAGATTATAATCTCAAGTGATGCTACAATAATTTATAAATGGAATAAAATATTTGAAATTCAAGAAGAATTTAAGAATTTCTGTTTTTTTTCTAGGAAATTTACGTAATGTTATTTGAGTATAAGTTAATTTACTGCAGACTGACAGACAGTCAGATATTGTGGCAGGACAAATGTTATACATGAGCTACAGCCAATCAAACTTTCGAAAGTTATTTTGACTGTAGTTCATGTTTTAATTTATTTTTATTAATTTCTTATAATGGGAGTGATCATCAAAAATCAAACTTATTAAGAGATGATTACCCACGATTCTGGTGTATTTAGAGCTCCCATTTGAGCTTACAGTAAATAACCGCCCTGTCAGACAACTAGAAACTTATCTCACAAAATGGAATTATACCCCAAGTGGGCGATACCCAGAACCTTAGGTTTGGGACTCATATGTCTTACCAACTGAGTTATCCGGGTACTTATGTATACTTTAATATATTTGTGGTCTAGTGGCTAGGGTTTTACGATATGAGAAAAATATTGACGATTCGATCTTTGTAATGACTTATTTTTGATGATAAAGCACTGTAAAGTGACAGAGATTAGATGGTTTGTTTCTCCTGGTAATTCAATTTTACTTCTTTCTCTAATTTCTTAACAGTTTTGTTAGTTCTCATCTGTTTACACTTTGTAGAGATCTGTTTTATTCTTTATTAATGAAATGATACCAAGTATTCTATGATATTTCTGTTCCTGGGCATCTACAATTTTCTCGTCGAGACATTAGTTTTTTTGTTTTTTGACCATTAATTAATGAAAAGAGACAAGATTTGATTGCAGCGTGTCTTCTAACATCTTGGTCTTAATTCCAAAAAAATAATGTGAAAAATAAGGTATAAAAATAATGTGCTGTCTATTTGTACCCTCTATTCTTTAAAGAAAATAAAATTTTTAAATGTTATATTTAGCTCCTAAGCCATGTTTTTATTGGGATGAATGAGATCAAATATAGCATTGGAATGATAATTAATTACCCTAATAAAATTCAAAATTGAATGTTATATAAAATATTTTTCTGATCGAGATTTTACAGCAGTGTTTTTTGGGATTCTTTTACCTTATTATTTTCAAATTTATTTTAGGTAAAACTGGAAAGCAATTAAAGTGCAATAAATGTGACATAGTCTCTTCAACAGCTGGTAGTTTAAAAGCTCATATGAAAACACATAAAAAAATAAGAGAATATGTTTGCAGCATGTGTGAAGTAAAATTTACTCAGTTAAAACATTTAAATACTCATATGAAGATTCATCCTTGCTGGAAACCCTGTATATGCAGAGAATGTGGGAAAAACCTTTTAAGACCTGGTGATATGAAACGACATATGAAAATACACATGGGTATCAAACCGTACAAGTGCAATGAGTGCAATAATTCATTTTCAAGATCGGATAATTTAAAAGTTCATATGCGTACACATACTGGTCAGAAACCTTTCCAGTGTAATTTTTGTGGTAAAAGATTTATAACAAAGAGTACTTTGACAGTTCATATACGGTCACATACAGGTGAAAAACCATTTGTGTGTAAGCAGTGTGACAAAAGATTTGCAACAACTAGTAGTTTGAAGGTTCATCTTTATACACACTCCGATGTTAAACCCTATAAATGTAATGAATGCAATACAAGCTTGTCCAGTCATAGAAGTTTGAAAAAACATCTACTGGCACATACTGGTGTGAAACCTTATCAATGTAAAAGTTGTGATAAAAGCTATATGTGTTCAATAAGTCTGGAAAATCATATGCGGATACATAATGTTAAAGTAAATGTGGTAAAAAATTTTCTAAACCCCAAATAATTTGAAGTTTTTTTGTGCAAGCATATCTATTGAATATATTATACATATAAATAAATAAATATAAAT
>JAUZNK010034305.1:0-35087 GCA_035046665.1 Euphysa ruthae
TTCTTGTTATTTCATTGATTTGTTACTTTTAGGCAAAATAAAAAAAATATAATGAAAAAAAAAATATATATATATAACATATAATTATTATATATAAATATATATATATTCATTCCATCTACAGACACGTGTTTCGCTGTACAACAGCTCATCAGTGTTTCAAAATATAAAGTGCTGAAAACTATGCAAGAGCCAACTCTGTTAGAAATATTAAATTGTATTTTTCTAATAGTTATTTTATTTTTTTTAATTTTTAAAAAACTGATTTTGTGTCATAAGAAATCAGTTCGAAAATTACGTTTTAGGCCAAAAAAAAAACTCTTTCTCCAAAAAAATAACCAAATACTATGAAAGTATAATAATACTATATTATGTGCTTAGTCAACCAAAAGATTTTTTGGCTTAAATTTTATCAATCAAAATTTCTATTTTCATCATAAATTTATTTTGTTATACCTTTTTTCCATCAACCTTTATTTTAGCATGTGTCAACAAATATGCTGAATGTTCATCTTTCAAGAATGACTGTTACCGACCTGATATAATTAATCTTTGTCCTGTCACATGCGGAATAAAATGCGGTAAGTGTCAGCATCAGCTATGCTCTTCAAAATACAATATGATACTGTAATTTAAGTGTGGTATGTGCTCCAACTCGTATATTATATAAACTTGAAAATGATAGCAACAAGTCTAAAACAAAACCGGCAAGAATAATCAATTTTAATAACTTACGACCTTTATGGCGTTTTTTTTTCCTCAAACATCAAATTGTTTTTCTAAATTATTCCCTCCAATGCCTCCTCAAAAGTATATTTTTCAATAAGTTTAATATTATTTTCCGCATAAAGTTTTCTATTGAATATATTCATCACATCCTTTGCTTTAAAAAAAATTATCAAGGTGCAGATAACAGGTGCAGATAACAGGATGAGAATCTTTATAGTAACAAGAAGCCGAATTGTTCTGAACGGTAGTAGCAGATTTGTTTGAAGCTAAACCTTAATTCAAACTATAGATGTAAAGATTTGGGTGGGACTAGAATGTAAAATAACTGAAATGTTTTTAATTACAACTGTTAAGTTTTATATTTTTATAAAAAATGTGTTTGCTTCCAGATCAATGCGAAGACGATCAACACCAATCCGTTATATGCCCTACATACAAAAAATATGGCTTTTGTAAACTTTCTCCCGAGATAATGGGTCGAATATGTTCAAGGACGTGCAGATTTTGCTGAAAAAACGTATATGTAAATTATTCGTTTATCTCTGAAACTAATCAGTTGGACATTTGAAGGCGTTAGATGACAACAAAACTATTATTTTACACGGCGATATCGGCCTAATATTCGTAGCAAGAGTGCAGTTAAATCAGAGATACATTTCAAAAAACTAAATTAAATGCTATATTTAAATATTTAAACCTATACGCCTATACGCATATTTAAACCTATACGCAAACATATATGTTAAAGATAAAAGTGACAAATTCAAGACATGAGCTGAAATAGGACTTATCACTCCTTTTGGAATTTGTTTCTTAAAATGTGTTTTAAACCTTATCTTAAATATGATATTTGAAACATGTCTATTATTGAGCTAAATTTTTCGTTATTTTTTGTAGAAATTTAATTAGTATTGTTATACTATAAATTCTGTTGTGTATTAATAATCTAGCTGTGAGTATATACTATACATAAAAGCAGTAAAAACACAAATCTTAATTGCAAATTTTCGATATATTTGTTATTTAAAGATATATAAAAAAATATTTATCAGGTATATAACATACATATATCTAGTATATCACACCGTCTCATATGCCTTACGTTGCTATAAAATATATAAAAAAATTGTGTTTTTACTGCTTTTATACGATACGATTTTTAACTGGTTACAAAATATGCATATAGATATATATATCTTTAAAATGTAATGTTTGTGGATAAAGGTTACAAGGCGTGGGAAATTAAACAATTATCGTATGAAAAACGATAGTTTAAAAGTGAAGTGTTAGGGTGAATTATTTTTCAATTTTACTTTTTGACAGTGTATCTTCGATTTATTTTTCTCATTAGTCGCAATAATTTACGTAGAAAATGAAGATAATATAAATTATAACAATCAGTAAAATCAGTAAAACCTGGGGATTGTTAGAGAGGTTATTTTTCCAAATTGAATAAAAATAATAAGCTAATATGAGTACCTGGAATGTCTTTCGCTCTTATAAGACATTCTGTAAATAGTTTCAAAGAGGTTTCAGTGGATAGAAAATTAAAAAAAAGATTAATAGACACGATGACATGATTTTTTGATCTCGCCACGGCCTACTTAAATATATATATATTGTATATATATGTAGATTTAAGTATGCCAGTACAGCGAGTAAAGCATGAAAACGATTTTCTAGTATCAACTGTAATTCTAAACCTTTCTAAAATTTACAGAAATAAAAACATCTAGTAAAGATTTTTGAAAAATATAATTGGGATAATCAGTTTCGTTTACTTTATATATATTTTAAGCACTGTAAATATATTCAAAAGAAAATTGAAATAATTATTGTTTTATTGTCTTTCTTATTCTATAAGATCTACAGCATTTAACGTAAATTATATTCCCAAATACACTCTTATACTCTTAGGAATTTATGCATTGTGTATTTATGTTTTAACGTAGAGGCAAAAAATAGCCTTAATCTGCATTTTTGGAAGGGACAACGGGTTTGGTGTACTTAAAACTCCCATTTGAGCTAATGGTAAAAATGCCATTGGTCTCTACGTAGGATCGAACTCGCACCTATGGATGTCTTCAAAACTGTTTCAGACAACCATGTAATGTTCCAACTTTATTTTGAATACGCTTTTTCTGTATAGTATTAAAATCTGAATAAGGTATTAAAAAGTTCAGGTAGCTTGAAATAAATATATATATATATTTTTTTTTAATTCTTTTGTCCACATAGGGACAATCGAATTTGAGAAAAAGAGCTTGCTGAAAACAAATAGCGAATCATGTATATCCAGTTTCCAATTTGTTACTGACAAATATCATGAATATATAGTTTTATTAGTTCAAGAAGAAAGATTTCATTCTAACTGATATTTAGAAGTGAGGTTAGCTAGAATTGTTAAGAACTCAAGTTTTAATGGTAGGTGACAGATTGAAAAATCTAATAAAAGCTTTTCACGATATTTAAAAAAAAAGGTGATAAATTAGAACACATGTAATTCTAAACTCTTGTAATACAAAAAATCATCTAGATCGAAAATATCTGTTGGTCCCGTCCGAAATTCCCGCACAGCTTGTTCAGACCTGCTAAAATAAATGCTAAAAGGAGATGATTATAATCTGCAAGAATGCGTCTACTTTATATTGCAAAACCTCAACGTTTTAATATTATATGTAAAATAAAGTGAAGTTTTAAAGTTTGCTTATATTTCCAATCATAAAAACTGTTTGAAACTTTAAAGCATGAAGCCATTAAGGTAAATAACAAATCAAAATAGTGCTTCTTATGCAGGGTTGGTTAAAATGGCGTTATCATCTTTTATCAGCTTCGTAAAATGTTTCAAAAAAATCTTTATAAAAGTAGAATTTTATTTTGATTTCAAAGTTAAAATAAACCAATTGGCACCCTACTTTTGGATGTAGACCCTGAAAAAAAAAAAAAAAAAAAAAAAACCAGAGCATGCTTATGATACTAATCTTATGTAACGTTTAAATGGAGTTTGTACTTACTTTTTAAGGAACCATAAAAAAATAGCTCCTATATTTATTTTGGGTCCGTCTTGTGACTTAAGCCTATGTCAGGTTTTTCAACAGATGCCCATAGAGTTCAAGTCTATTCTACTAACTTTTGACAAAGTTCCTAAATCTATTTTTTGACTCATTTTTGGGCGTGAAAACACTCAAAAACATTTATAACAGGTAAATATCACGCGAGATACTAAAAAACTTTTAAGGAAAGTGTGCCACCCGCTCAAGCGCATGTGGTAGTGAATTTATTACATTTCTTTACAGGCTACTGTTCTGGGGAACAAATAATATTCTTGAGGTGCTCAAATTTTTTACTCGTAGATATTACGTGACTGTGTAAAAATTAAGTTTACATATCTTAGTACAGAATGAAAACGTGTGGCAAGTATTCTTAAAAATAATAAAAGAAAGTTTTTCATTACAATACCGTAGCGCATTTATTTGCACTAAAAACACGTGATCACAACACAACAAGCAACTAACTTCAAAAATTTTAAAGACGCAAACTTCAATTGTGGATAAAAAGAAAACCGATGGACCGGAAGTTGAAATCAACTGAATTTGTAGATGTATTGCCTCGAAGGAGAGACCAAAAGACAACGTAATAAGGTGGGGATAGAAAACCATTTGGTATTAAATCACGCGTTGTTGTTACATTTTGCGAAAAGGGTAAAAGTTTGTCGGCGCTTGAAAAGTTTTATGGCATAATGAACATGAAGCTACCAATGAACAAAACAAATCAACTTACATATTGTAAAACCGATATTTAGCCCTTGGTAAAAATATTTTTCTTCAGAAATGCTTACACGGCATAACACAAAACCCCAATGAATCGTTGAACCAAATAATTTGGAATCGGTGCCTGAAAGATGTATTTATTGAGAGAACGACCCTTAGTATTGGGGTATCATCAGCAATGCTGAGTTTTAATGATGGACTGCGTTTATTAGAACTATAAAAGAATGATACAAGTTACATACAAAGAGGATTTTAAACGATATTTATCTATTTTTACTTTTTTAATTTTTACTATTTTCTGATAACAACGCATTATGGGCTGGCGGAGAATATTTCTTAGGAACCACAAATGTAATTTGGTAAAAGTTTCCATACTTATTCAATACACTACTATCTGAAATTATCATTTTTTTTTAAAGACATTGTTAAAAAAGTTGCGTGTAATTTTATTCACCCACTTTACCTGAAATTGGCTTAAATGAGCTTCAAATAGAACATGATAAGTCTGAATACTTAGAATTTAGTTGAAGTAATTATTACAATTAAGAGAAAACATTGGCCAAATTTTCAAAACAAAATAATGCACAGTTCTTGAGAAAAGCCTGCTGTGAGTTTGCCATTTTTTGACTGCCGAGCCTCGTTAGTTAAGCGGGTCATTGTTTTTTTTTGCTTTTTTAAATTGTGTTTTCATCTTTTTAAGCCAGACATATTATTATTGCTTACCCCCTTAAAACGTCATGCATCATTATTTGCTGGAATAACGGCATCAGCAAGAAGCATCAGGTTGTAATTTTATATTAAAATTATCATCATGTATACCAGGCTTTCAGTTCTTTGTTATAATTTGATTTTTTTTTGTCGTTTAAAGCGAAAACCACAATTATTCTTGAGGGATTAAATGGGACAGAGCCATTTCTGTTTCGGAAAAGAGCTACCCTATGGAAAATGATAATTTGAATTGAAATATAGTAAATATCGAGCATAATTGTATCATCTTTATAAAGAAAATAAAATCCAAAATCAAATTTAAATAACCGTGGAATCATCAGTCATGAATCTCAAATCATAAGTTTTTTTTTGCACTATCTTCTGCTTCGAAATTTTTAATTATTAATTATTCATTCTAAATTTATTCTTGTTAGAAAATACAGAATTTACAGGAAATTCACATGGACCGGTTAATGAATTTCCTCGTTAATCGTTAAGTGCAGAAAGAATTTTTTCTGAATTTGCCAGCAATAAATTAAATCATTATTTTTAGTTTTCATTGAGTTTTATACTCTTCTAGGTTTTTAAAATTGAGTTTTAAAAGTTGAGTTTTGCACTCAACATAAAACTAGCGAATTTCCCAACACTTATTCGACGAGGGTCTTACTATGGATGACCCATTCATAAACAGTAATGAAACAGTAATATATTAACAACAGAATTTAATAAGATGATAGATAGTATAATACAATTTTTTTATTATCAAAGAGCTAAAAACAAATATAAAAATTACTATATGTATATAAATTACTATTGGATAGATAAAAAAATATAATGTATCACTAATTACTTGAGAAGTTGTCTTCTCAAAATTTTTTAGTTATATTACAAATCTTTCTATTAGTACCTAGTATAAGATAAAAAATATCAAGAAGTGCTTTGGATATGCAATATCTTTTAAACGCAAAAAGAAACTGATTTTCAGTAAAGAATTTTTAAAGATTAACAGGTCCTAGAACTACACACCAAAAAGATTCGCAAAATCATTTTCTAGTGGTACAAAATATTTGGGTAGAATTGAGCACAATTGTTAGATGAAAATCGACTTTATTTGACCAAATTTTTAGCTATCAAACCAATAAAATCGAAAAAAAATCAACTGAAACTATTTTTCTGACATATACATTATTAGGGAAGAATCGGAGAATATTTTCTTGAAAAAAAGAATTGTTTAAAATTTGGTTTTCTGGGATCTAAGTCAGTATCAGCGTCGCAAAACATCAAATAGCATAAAGCAGTACCTAGTATTTAATGACACTTCATAACCTAACTTAAAACTTTTTACAGACATCTCCTTTGCTTCACCACCCAAGTGTCTATTTTGAAAAATTCTTTCAGTTAAGTTTCGTTTTATTCAAATTGTCATTTATTAAAAAACGATGTTTAAATCCCGATTTCTGGCACCCTTGCTTGTTTTGCACTTTTTCACACATTTGGTAGTTTTTGAAGATGAGGTATAGAATACTAAGTTGTTGATTTTTTTGATGATCACTACGAGTAGAATGTAAATTTCAACTTTCACTTAAAAAATTTCATTAATTCAGCGACTTCAAGGCTTTCCTGCAATCTGCTTTCACAGAAATTAGACAAATTATCACTAAAGCATGTTCCTAACAAACAACCATTTAATTTTAACATGTAAAATACGTCGAGCTTTCGTAAATGAGGTATTTTCAAAGTGTAGAAACATTTCTATTTCATCAATTTACATATAACTAATAACTAAATTTTTTCGTTTTGTACAAATAAGCTATTTTTACAAATTATGTGATATGTTGTTTTTGGGAAATCAGTTATCAGTTTTGCTAATTTTTATTTATTTATTTGTAAATTGTCTCTTCAGAGATCGAATTTTACATTAATTTCAATTTTAATTCGCATTTTGCTGTATTTTAACGCACTGCTAAAAGCATTTTCGGTAAGAGGATCGAAACTATTTCATAAAATTTTACCCGTTTAATGACGTAAGGACCGAAAGTAACAAATTTCAGCAAACTAACAAGAAGACATGGGTGAGGGAAAATTAATATGTCGACTTCGTCAGCAGTCGTCAGGATCCGTGTTTTCCGGTAAATGATCTTCCTTTACCGGAAAACACGGATTTAAAAAAATTCCTGATTCATTACCATCTGAAAACACTTTATAATTTTCTATTCAAAATAAGTGTCATTCCCCTAAGATAAAAATTTTAACTCACCGTTTTTTTTCACGGCCAAATATCCGTTCAGTTTTAAACTCATCCACGACCTCGTATTGCTCCTTAATATCGTCATAAGTCTTCTTATGCACCTTCTTTCTGACTCCATCGATTACTTCAAATCCCATGTTAGTATTCCACACACACACCTGCCCATCTTTTGATGACGACCCTGTTATTACATTACCACTGTCTGTTTTACACATGCACATAATAACATCAGTGTGTGCGTGCATTTCTCGTTCGACTACCTTTGAAGTAGGTGAGTACACAAATAGCGACCCATCTCTGTTTCCGAACCATACACTTCCCTCTGCTTGTAACATGCAGGTAGCCTGAACACGTGGGTCGACCTTCGTGCTAGTGTAATCATATGTATCGATGTTCCAAGCAATAAATCGGCCTTCGACCTTACTTCCCACCCACAATTCCTTGCCAAACAGCATTGCAGTTGAGTTATTAATATTAGCTTGCCCAGCAACAGCTAAATTCTGTATCAGTGGACACTCCTTCAAAGATGTATCGACAACGAATATTTTATCTTGGGACAAACACCATAGTTTTTTACCCTGGGTAGGTAAGATTCTACACAGAGTGCGCGTTTCTAGTTTAAAAGAGGTGATGCAATCGCGTGTTTGGGAGTTCCAACAAAAAACTTGCCCATCGAAACCAGAACTCCAAACTAACTCAGAGTTTGCAGAAAATTCATCTGGAAGAAAAAAGATATTTAAAATTTCATTGAGTAGAATTAATTTTTGTATGGTAAAAATTCGACTTTTAGATAAAAAACTGCTAATGAAATGTATTGTCTTTATTTACTATAAGTCATTCACAAAACGACCAGCGTGCAATTTGGCAAAACTTTGGAACTAAGAATTGTGTTGAAACTCAATAAAAATAGAGAACGATTCAAATGTCTATCTATCTATCACTTTTAAAGGGATATATGTGTAATTTCTAGTATGAAAAAAACGCAAAACTAACCAAATTATGGGTTTAAATTTAAAAAAAAAAATATATATATATATAAATAAATTTTGCTCACCAAGTGCTATATCAGACACTGATCGCCAATGTTTCTGTATCAAATAATCTGTTTTCGTTGTATCTGTGTTTATAACATAAATTGCAGAATCAAAAGAGCCAGCCCAAATTTGTTTGCTAGAAACCACTCGAAGACAGCTTATTCGCGTTTTCGCACACCTACGATAATAGATATATCATTTTATAAAGAAGTAAGACAAAAAACAGTTGCAAAATTATGTAAGAACATCTTTATCATAAAAGAAATATAAAAAATTTTGAAAAAAAAAAAAAAAAAAAAAAAAAATTAAAAAACAGTAAAAAAAAACTGAAAAAAATTGCACTTCAGCCTCATTAAAAATTTTTTTTTAGCATATAACCATGGGCGATGTCAAAATAACTTTTAGCATATAACTATGGGCGATGCCTTTTTTTTCCTTTTTTAGGGGAAAGTATGTTTCAATTTAGTGTAGATTTATGATGCTTGGAAATGATATTTTTGATAAATATTGCATGTCAGTCATTTTGAAAATTTTATTAGGGCCAAACTGCAAAACATGTCTAATCTTTTTTAAAAAAACATGAAAGTTTTAGCATTCCGCCTATTTTATTAGTTTTATAAAGCTTGCAGTCTTGAGATTCTTGCCAAAATTTGCAATCAAAAAGTATCGCTACAGTTCCACTTTCTCGTTAAAACGGACTTTCAGGGCTACTATTTGTAACGCGGCAATGTTTTTTGGCTTTTTTTACTAAAAATCAATATTTCATCTGTAAATTTATAAATTCTAAAGCTTTTACGTCGAAAAGGTAATCCAAACGTACGATGCCCTTTGGACTATGTAGGTTTTAATTTTTTGTAAACATTCGAAGTCTCATATACTATAAATGAGGTTTCTGAAAAAAATTTTAGGACCGATGTTATGTCGAAAACTGGGTTAAAATTCATAACTTATCCTGAATTTTTGGAAAATTTTCAATTACAATTTTGCAAACTGTCCATTTAGAAAATGAATTAAAATGAGCAGAGTTATTTAAACCACTTTTAACATATTTAGGGGCAATGACCTTGATAAAAGTGTCAAATCAGATGATATACTAAAAATAATACACTTGTTATAAAACTTCCAAAAAACTGCAAAGTAATTCTTTAAGAAAAACTTTCACCATTAGATTAAAATATTCTGAAATAATATTCTAACTTTCAGTAAAATTTCCCAAGAAAAATATAGAATGTAATTTTTTAGCAAAATTTGATAATTTGTCTGTGGGTTGGGCCCTGAAACGAAAATTTTCAAAAACAGAATTTGACCCATAAACTCATACCTGAGTTCGGCAATACAGTCCCAGTGTTCCACATCATACACCACTATTACACCTGAGCCCAAACCACACCATAAAGTTCCAGAATTAGGCCCAGAGACAAACGCCACGCTCATCACTGTTGTTCTTTGACCTTGACGTGAGAAAGGATCTAAGCGAATAACAAGTGATTCTCGTGTCTCTTCAGTTAGACGACCAATTTCTTCAGACTTACATGCAGACATCATACAAGCACCTAGTAAAATAATAAAACTATTATAAAATGGATGGCTAAGATGAGCTATCAAAGTATGAATTATGCAAAAAAAGAAAAAGAGAAATACTTCAAGATTTCACTGCATGAAAATGAGAAATTTTTTTTTTTTTGATACTTACCCATAAGATCCAAGTATGTATTCCATGGTCACTTCTTTACAAAAAAAAAATAAATAAAATGTAAAAGTCAAACATATTTGAATTTAATGTGGAGACAACATATAGCTTAGAACTAATTTTTATAGAAGGGCCCATGGGTTTGGTTCTGGTGTACTAAGAGCCCCCATTTGAGCTTACGGTAAATAACCACTCAGCCAGACAACCATAAACTTTTCGCATCAAATTGAATGCTACTCTTATGAGTAGAGCTGAGTTGGCAACACCCAGATTTGCACCTGGAAATTACGGTTGGGAGTGCGATGTCTTATCAACTGAGCTATTTGGATATTTAATACATTTGACTCACTTTGGGCTTGGAAAAAAGATTTTATAACAAGTGATAGTTATAAAAATGAACTCAATGTGTCTATACCTCTATGTAAAAAAAATAAATAAAATCAACTTGAGCAGTTCCTAAAAAAACATGCTTTTTGCCCTCCATGGACCTTAAACTTCATGGACCTTAAACTTCATGCAAAATTTAAAAAAAAAATAAATTAAAAAAAAAAAAAATAAAATAAACATTGCTAATCAACCGATTAAAAAAATAGTCTTATTTTTAGTCATTTTAGGGTATTCAGGCATCAGTTAACACCATTATTGCATTTCTTTTATGGTATTACATCATCATAAATAAATTTATCAAAAACAAGCCATTCTTGACATACCAACTTTTAAAAAATCAAGCATTCCGATTGGTACAGATCAACTGAAAGGCTATACCTTTAGAAAAATAATTTTTCCAGACACAGACAAGATGTTAGAGAGCCATCACTACTAACATCACGCAAAAGATTGAAAAAAATTGTTCAAAGTCAATATCAAAAATTCTCATTTTGACCATTTGGATAATTTCGGGCCATTTTTGACAAAACTGTTAAATTTTGCAAAAAAAAAAAAAGCTTTAAAGAGCACTATAAGAGACATTTTTATTTCTTAATGGCTTTAATTGTAATCAATATCACCTAAGCAGTTCTTTTGGAAAAATCTCCAAAAAAATTTACGGTATAAAAAGTTTAAATTTAACTTTTTGGACGCAAAATATCTCAGTAATTAACAGCTATTCTTAACTGAATGAATAAAATTCCAGGGATCAAAAAGCTATTGAATTTGTATTTTCCTAAACATTATATAAAATAGACTGTAATTTCTATATTAGTTTATGTTAGTTAAAAATACAACAATTAGATTGTGGCAGAGTCAGGATACATTTACACTTAATACTGAGTGACATTGATTACAGAAACAGCTTTTTTTTGTAAAAAAAAAAAAGAAAATAAAAAAAATTATTAGAACTCATCATTTGTACAAACTCATTAGTATACAAAAATCTAACAGTTAACTTGAAATCTAAATCAGTGTAAAAGAATTTATGAGATATATTTTTTTTTTTTTCGTCTTTTTAGTTGAGCTTTTGTTGTCAAGTAATTTCGGTTGTAACAGTATGGTTTTCATAAGGGAAATATCACCTTGAAATTCCATGATTATTATTTCGAAATAACTTTGCAAAGCTCTTGTACGTAAAAAAAAGTAGATATCTTATTCTAACTTAGTGGCGCATGTTATTTATGAAATAAAGAGTGACTTTTTCGCATAACCGTTGACATGATTGAAGCATAGCAAATCACGTGACCTCACCACACTATTATCCAAATGAAAACTGAAACTTAAGGAAGGGTTTTATAACTCAAATCCTTACTCAGCCAGCCTATTTAAACGATCCTATTCTTTCGTCATTGAGAAATACATGATTTTATAGTTTTAGGTACTCAGAAAATTTGATCTTAAAACAAAATAAAGCATAAGCAAAAAAAAATTTTTCAAAAACAAAATTTTCATTTTCTCATATATGATTTTGTGCAAAATTGTAAAACATTAGGTGTTCAAAAAGAGATAACGTGATTTAAGCATGTGTGAGTGCAGTTGTATCGATAAATACCATAAAAATACATATTTACATTTTATATATATTTTTATATGTTGTTTTAATTTAATAGGCAACTATTTGAAAAGTTTGCTTAGCTAATCCACAACATTAGAACTGTTTTAAAAATAGAAAACTTCCAGCTAGTTAGGGCACAGTCTTTCTATAAGTAAATCTTTAGTTCCAAAAACCTCACTGGTAATATTGGATAAAATTGATGGATAAAAATTATCATTAATTATCAAGCTGACAACAACTAAAGCTACAGGCTACTTCCTCCCCAAAAAAAAATGTGAAACACCTGAAGTAAAATAATTAAATTGTGCTATGAGCTTTGACTTTACCTCTAATCTGGTTTATAACAAACTCTTGCTGAAAAAGGTTACTTACCTGATGCAACCGATAGTGGTAAGCCCATGGCTAAGAGTGCCTGTACAATGAGAATATTACAGGCAGCTTGGCTAACCATCTTTGGGTTGCTGAGATTAATGGCTGCTTTCTGTCCAGCAGCCATTTCATTAATTAATGCTAACCAGGTATTACAATCATCTTTTAAACTGGAACAGAATGAAGCTCTACTTGGATCTATAACGTAATTTTGTATTTTTCATAAAGAGTTTCTATTCAGTAGACAGAAGAAAAAGACTTATCTAGAATTAGATGGAAATGAATTACATATATTTTCCACACTCAGTGCAAAATCAAGGGCGTAAAATCACTTGTTTCAGATTTTCTCTTCTTTTAAACACATATCTTAGCAGTGGGCAAGACTATTCTATACCATCTGGGTTAGTCATCTGGGTTAGTCAAGTTATGCCTTGTGAGTGGTAGAAAACATTTAAAACGTTAAAAATAGCTTTCTTGCGCGAGCACGATTTCACAAATTAAAAATTTCAGCAAAATTAATTAACTTTTGAAAAAAAAAATGTTGATTTTGAAACGCCTCCCTTTCCAAATAGCAGGAATAATGTTTAATAATTTCAGCAGAATTTAAACATAAGATATTAAAATTCTCAAATTTCTAAAACAATAAAAGACTATATAGAATAAAAAAAAAAATATCCGAAAATACATTTTCACAAAAATAACTTTCAAGTAGAAGCTAAAATAGTAATCCAAAAAGCAAAACTATAAATTTCTCTTTGGTAAATTCACACAATCTTCAAACATAAACATCATGCTTAACTTTAGGCCATATATGCCATATATTTCTTATATGAGCACTTAATTTCACATACGAAATAATTATGAAAAAAAAAAAAAAAAAAAAACAAGCACTTAGTGACTAATGGACTTCATTTTACCCATTTTTAACCTAGTCATAAGTAAACTTTTAAACAATCAGCAAGAAAAACAACTCTTTAACTTCATACAAAAAATCAACAGAATTAGAACAAAATTTTTTGCAAAAAAAATATGTCCTAACAGGTCGCGCCTATGACTTTCAGTTTTGCTATAATAATTTCTTTAGTTGATAAAACAAGTAGAAGATCATTTCTAAACTACAGACAACAGTTTTTCATTGATAGTCTGTTAGATATCCTTCAATACTAAATAGCTACATAATGTAAATGGTAAAACTCCAATTTCAATACGGATAACAGAAAAACATCTAGCTGATTGATTTGATAACAATAAATGCAAAGAGCAAAAATTCGCAAATAAATTTGGACATAGATATAATAAAATTCGCTGTGTGTGACAGCATTCATCATTAAGTTTAAATTTTAAGAAAATTAAAAATTGTATTTTTCAGCATGATGTGACCATCTGGGTAAAAAAGATGCCTAGTACTCTAAAATGAAAAAAAACAAATATAAAGAAGGTTCCAAGGAAAATTTAAAAAGATCATTTGCTGCAAATAATAGCAATATTTGGGCCTATTAACAGAAAAAATAACTTTCTTACAGGTGGCCATTTATGCCACATCCTTTACAGTCCTATAGCCTCAAAAAAATTTTATTTTCAGTGAAAAAATGGGCCATATTTGGGCCCAAAACCAAAAATAAGAGAGGAGGGGTAGGGGTGAGGGTTTAGGTGGCCATTTATGTCAAAAAAATGCACTTTTGGTCATTCAACTTCAAGTAAACTCAATAAGGAACAGATTTCACAACTTTCAAGGGTAAGTCTGAATAACTTTTACTTTACCAAAATTGCTCTAAAGACCCTATAAAGTTGTTTTCTGAATAATTTTGATGCATCATACTTAAATACTAAGATATTAAAATCAGTCTCACAGAGGGATATAAAATTTTGAAACAAATTTGCTAGGTTAGTGAAATGATTATGCTCAGTTTTGGTAAAATAGATTTATAAAAGAGCAATTTCTATGCAACTTAAAATCAAAATAACTGAATAGAAAAAACTATGAAAAATTAATAAAAAATTGCACAATGGAGAGGTGAAAAACCTTTACCTGTTTAGCTGAAAAATTACAGGGTTCTACAACTATGCCAAATATATGTAGGTTGTTGCTGTGGATTTAAAATTTTCAGTGAAGGAGTATTATGTACATAAAACAGTCAGCTTCTTTTGAAATAAGAAAAAGTAGTTAACCGATGACTGCAAAATCATAGAGTGCAGGTAACTAGCAGTGGCTAGCAAAAACTTAATAAAATCTTACCATTACTAGTCATCTTAAGAGCTTGTACACCAGTTAGGAAGTTGACAGAGAATTGCTGGTACTTAGTTATTTCCTTTATATCACATAAAGGTGTAACTACTGTGTAATCTCTCACTCCTGGTCGTACAAACAATAGATCTTCTGTAGTAAGCACCACATGGCCCATACCAATTCCGGTACAAACCAAGTCTGATACTCGAAGAATTTGATTTTCAGTATCAATCTAAAATAATAAAACAAGGAAAATTTCAAAAACTTAAGCGTTTTTAGATTATAATAAACTTTATAAAAAACTAAAAATCTCCAATATTTGAATTTGTAGTCTCAACAAAACTTGGACAACGAAATCTAGGTAAAAATTATAAAGATGTCATAATTTCATGTCAAAATTAGTTAAAGGTTATTCTATTTATCTACTCCTAGACAAATCAATAAACATTAAAATTATGCAAGTTTATCTGAATAAAATGGATTTGAATAGGATAACACTTTCTTTCTCAAATATTAATTAACATTAATGCTAATAACATGTAAATATTAATTAATTAACTAATTAATTAATATTTATTAATAAATTTATATTCTCAAATGTTATTTTTATAACATGTAATTATTACTACAGACATTATAAGTAAATTAAGGGCTGAGCCAAAGCTGAAATGGCTTAGATGGGAATAAGTTTGAAAGCATTTACAGGGAAAAATTTTTTCAAAGGTAGAAACAACAAATGAGACATTAAATATGACACCAACTAATTTACTCACATTAACTCCGGATACTTCTTTGTTATCCCACTGTCCCTTCAAATGCATATACATGTTACATAATGTCGCAAACTGATCTGGTAGCACTAAATCACCATCGTTCTCAATCACCATCTTTGCGAATAACCAAGCTGCAACATCTTCGCTTTCTGCAATCTTTAATGCCATTATGCTCGTTATAAATTTTTCTTGATTTAATTTTGCATTAGGTTTGCTGAAATTCCGCGGGGTATTCAATTTTGAATTAAGATCGGTTAATGAGTATTTTCGCAGCAATGCTGTTTCTCTATAAAAAGGCTGGTTCTTAATTTCCATGAGATTTTCTTCATCCAATCTTTCTAGGATTTCAGTGACATAATCAGCAGGAAATATAGCCAAAGCAGTAGAATAGAGAGAGTACAAATCACGTAAACCTTCAACATGATTGTCTGATTTAATAAGTGAAATGCCACGTAAATAGCGATAACTGGCTGTCAGCGGTCCAGGTAGATGTTTATTAATTTGAGTAGTTAATTCATCAATATAACTATTGTAATTCTTATTTATAATCATATCTAATAGAACATCATCACTTATCTTACATATGTCATTCTTGTTTACAAAAATCATTCCAAGACTAGTACTATTTCTTAACTGTCTAAACAGTTGATTACTAGATTTACGCTGAGCTAAGTTCTTTCGTGAGGAATATCGTTCGCCCAGTATTGTAAATGCATCTCTCTGATCTCGATGATTTATACGGTCTTCAATAAAAATATTGAAAGAATCTGATTGGATTACTTCCTTGAAGAAATCTCGCTCATCCTCTGGCTTTGATTGAAGATATGAGTTTGATTTAAATGAATCTTCAGCAATATGATGATATATATCACCAAACAAACTAACTAACATGTCTAAAAATGTATTTTTTATATCAGATTTTAGTGTATCTAAGAACTCCGCTCTACGACTTTTATGCTCTTTCAGCGTATAAACTGTTGGAAGAGATACTTGAGTTACATCAAAACAGACTACAGATTTTTTTAATCTCACTTCTAATGATTGCGAAACATTGTTAGGAAGTTTTGGCACTATTGTATGTTCGTCAATGTCTACTGTTCCTTTATCAATATCAACTAAGACAATACATGATTCAGGGTCTTTACGGACTTGCTTCACCTGTGGGCGTAAATGACTATGAACACCCATTATAAAAGGCCCAGTAGCTTCCATTAAATCAACTAAAACATTTGGCAATACTGGAACATAGGGTAATCTCCATTTTATAGGGTCAATATATGTGAAAAAAGATTCTAAAACAATTGTTAACAACGCATATTCCGAAGAAATAAATATTAACCTTTGCTGGGTCAATAGACACGTGATAATTTGGATAACATTGGCTGGGGAGAAAATAAGTAAAGGCAAGTGCAGATCAATATCAACCACTCTTCTCTCTGCCTCATCTGGAGGGTGGATAATATACTTGTTACCAAAAAGAGGAAACTCAATAGATAACGGGCCAGGTGGAGGGACAAGAATATTTGTTAAACACATAGATAGGTTCATAATTTTTAGCCACAGCTCATCTTCTGGCTTGGACAAATGAGGAACCATTGATGATAGGCAGTCTTTCATTGTATTAAAATAAGGGTAAGCTGAAATTAAGCAAATGCACAATGGAACATAAACAGAAATCGGTTGTGTAGCTGATTCACCATTACTTAGATTATCATTTAAAAGTTTCATAGTGTCTCGATCATGATCACCTGTGACTTCAATAGCCGTAAACTTACGTACGTTTGTAAGGTAGACTGCATATGTTCGTACACCTTCCATATTTGTTAAAACTGAGAAAGATATTTCCACTGGCTTTGGTTTAGTATATATGTAGCCACCTGATGGAAAACAACACGATGGTATGTTCTGTACAACTTCCATAGAATGAGGTAATACTAGTTCAGCTTCAGCTTGAAAAATCGACTTTGAGCGTCGCAACAATAGCTTCTTTCTTGTTTGCACCACAGGTATCTTAGGGCAGATCACATTTTTGGGGGAATAATATGGTAATCCTAACAGGTGCAAAAGTAAGAATTTAGTCAATTTTACGCTCACGAATCAGAAATAAATAAAATTACCATAATGACTATGATAATAAGAGGAAATCTAATTTCACTTCTTCTTATAATTTTCTCAGATAAAAAGACCAAGTGAAATAAAAATCATTTTTAGACGTTTTCTGATAAAAATATTTTTCTTTCAGGCTAACAATAGTCAACTTACTTTAGTTTAATTTCAAAAAATAATTTCTTGATTCGAGGCCTTTAGGATTACCGGAATGAGGAATTAAAGAATAAAAAACCTTTTGATCGTGAAATCTATTAAAATTTAAACTTTTAAAACCTTGTTCGGTATTAAAAATTTTAGGCCAATAGATAAAAAGACGAAACAATTCTGTCAATCCACCTAGGCTTTAAATTGAATTAAGACAAATAGAAGTCCAAGAAACAGTTATTTTCAAAAAATAAATCGATAAGCCACTAACTAAATTAAAAAAAAAATTCTCAGATTTTTCCATATCAGAATCTTTTTTTTCCAGGCAATGAGAAGTGCTTTTATATCCATAAATTTTACTTAGTCGGACAAAGTTCTAAAATAAAATTCCATTATTGCACCTCAAATTTTTGAAGGGGAGTTTAAACTCCATGAATAACCCATATTTTATAACCATATTTAATAACCCATATGAATAACCCATATATATAACTTACCATTTATTTTCTTGGGAGACTCAGGAAAATACGCAATTTTTTCTGAAAAGACACCAATAACATTTTGTTTGTATGGACCGTAAGGTCCTGCAAGGTTTGAGACTTCATTTTCATTGGACTCAAACTTAAGATCAGTATCACTGTTCAAGCCACATACCACACATATATCAGCAAGGGTATTTCTAGACATTTCACGTTTTCTGCTTTTCTAAATCGATTGTTAAATATCGTTACCATTTCGTTACCATTTAAAACAATAGAGACATTTGCCAATTTAAAGAACACCAATAACAAATAAATCCTATTTGAAATCATCTAACTTGTACAAAAAGAGAATAAATAGACTTAACAGCAAAATTTACCAAGCACAGCATGATTATAACACCATCTGAAATATTGCGCTTAAAAAGAAAATAAAACACCATAAAGAAAATAAAACAGCCTAATAAAATACTTTTCAAAAATAAATGAGATAAAAAGAACACTCCAATCCGAGACACACACTGGCCATTTATTTTCTTTCTTGTTTTCTCAGGATTGTACCCGGATAATTCAGTCAGTAGAGCATCTGACCCTGGGGTCAGAGATTTAAAGTATCTGATATGAGTGCTTGATCTAGTTATAATGCTCTATACATGTTGAAATTTTTGTTATAAGCTCTAGAATCATTTAGAGGGATTACAAATTGATTTTTAGATCATGGGTCATAGGTCATTTTTATGGTCATGAGTAATTTTATGGTCATGGGTCATTTTTATGGCCGTGGTCATTTTTATGGTCGTGGTCATTTTTATGGTCATGATAATTTTTGTGGTCATGGTAATTTTTGTGGTCATGGGTCATTTTTATGGTCATGGGTCATTTTTATGGTCATGGTCAATTTTATGGTCAAGGTCATTTTTATAGTCATGGTCATTTTAGGCCATGGTCATTTTTATGGTCATGGTCATTTTTATGGTAGTGGTCATTTTTATGGTAGTGGTCATTTTTAGGCCATAAGTTTATGACTATTCAATCAATAAGAAAAGCAGTGATATACTAAATAATTATTTTTTTCTAAGAGGTCCAGGCCTTAATGTGGATGTATGCAATTGAATACATTAAATTGAAGATCTCACTAGTTTGTTACACTAACAAAAGCAAGATATATCAAAAATTGTGACTTTACGAAATAAATCAAAGATAAAGACAATAATTTTCAATGTCTTGAGGTTCAATAATCTGTCATCCCCAAATTTATCCCCTTATACACCTAAAAGTGATATAGTGCTGTCATATTTAGCCTAGATCAGAGCCTAAGAAAAGTTGAGTTTTCTGACGTGTGTATGTGACAAGATGTATAGAATAAAATTTTTTTGCTTCAATAAAATACACTTACTTTTTTTTTTAGAAATATTTCATCTTGATTCAATAAATAAACCTCTTTCAAAAAAATTTCCATGACTATCTATCTTGCCTCACTTAAACATTAATCATTTACCTCTAAGTAAAAGTTCAATATTGTTCTCAATTCTTAACCTTATGTTTGGCATGCAACAATAAAATGATGCTTAAAATAACACAATACGAAGTGATATAAAGGCAAACTAATTTGCATATTAAAGCTAATTAAGTTTTATTTTTTTCATCTATAACTACAAATGAAATTTTCAAGAGGAATCTAAAATCATTCAATCAATTATAGATATAAAGAAGGAAATTTGTATGTTCTCTCAAATTGCATTTAATCTATTTCCTTCTTTTAAAAAAAAAGGCGTTAGTAATTGATTCTAGTTGTAAAAGCGTTTATTAGGAGGCATCTCAAAAACTTGTATAATAAATCCAATTTTAAAATTATTAAAGAATTGACCTATATAATAATTGCATTACACATTGCATTAAAACTCTAATCCAAAAGAAATCTAATACTATTTATAAAAAGATCGATAATATCACCAGATGCTTAATCATGATTGAGAAAATATTATTTACATAAGTTATCATCAAGATGTCACAATCGCTTTTTGGTGACCTTTGCATGTAAGGTTGAAGTATTTGTATAAAATATATTTATTTCAATTTCTTCAATTAATGGCAATACTGTTTGTCCTTATATCATATCCTTGATCTAATATTTTTCCAACTTTTTAAAACAAGAAATAAAATTAATAATGCAACTCATGAACATGAAATAATAAATACAAAAGAAAATATGCTATCAATTATAACCAAAAAACTTTAATAAGTTATTCATTTTGCAGAAAAAAATTACAAAATCTTTGAATTGAGATGTCAAAACAAGCCTCTCTATGGTGATTATAAATATGGGTGTCAAAACAAGCCTCTCTATGGTGATTATAAATATGGGTGTCAAAACACCTCTGTCAATGATGCATAAGTTTAATAGAAAGTTAGAAAGAAATATGGAGTTTTAGAAAAAAGAAAAAAGGTGAAACTTTGCTAAAAATAAGTTAAAAGAAGATAAATATTGTTTCATAATTTGTAAACTTTGTTTTCAAACAACATTCTTGACAGAATCTTTTGTACTGCTGACAAGTAAGTCATTAGAAATTTTCAAAAAACAAATAAAAACAAAAAGCAATTTTTGGTGAAAAAATGAATTTATAAAGAGCCCAGTACCAAGGAAGAAAACAAAACAATGTCAAACAAAAAAAAAATCCTACATTTATAACTGGTTTTAATAAAACAATCATTAATGTAAAAACCACTATATTTAGGTCCAATATTGAAAAACAACAATTTCTGACAAAAATAACTTACACAAATCAAAAAGAACCCAAAAAAAAGTACTCTAGCTTCATGAGTATTAAAAAAAAAATTCTAAAAATGCAGTTTTTTGTGAAAAAATTTGGCTTTGTCCTAAGAAATATTTTTTGATCGTTCATACATGGGTTTAAAAGATGCCCTTTAAAATCATGCAAAATGAAAATACAAAGAATGGACAAATGAAAAATGTCCTGCTGTTAAGTAGCTAAAACCAAATTAATGAGTTTTTAGTAACAATAAAAAAAAAATTAAATAGATTGAACACATTTTGAGAAAAAGCTGTCTTGGATAAATGAACATTAAAGGATGAAGCTTGGCATAAGGAATCTAAAACTGAAAGGCTATACTAACATTAATAATTGCTTTCAACATTTTAGCATTCCAACAAAAAAAAACCAGCCATTTTCAGCTAGAAACCAAGCTAAATAGCAAAAACAGAAATTCTAAACAAATAATAAATTATTTATTTATTTATTTTCACAATAAAATAGATAAATAATCACTTTTTATATACTCCTAATGATTTTCTGACACACTCACCAGCAATCTGATTGAATTTATTGCGATTTTCTCTCCAAATTTTTGAAGCATCTACGTTAGCAGGGCTTTCATCATTGGGCTCTGCAAGCATGCTAACAACAGAGAGCAATATTTTTTCAACTGATTGAACAGGGGACCATCTTTCGGTACTTTTCTCATAACCCATTGGATCGTCACCAGGTGCATGCAGTATTGAAATACAAACCCTACCATCAGGGTAAATGTTTGGATGGAATAGTTCAGAGCTGAATCTCATTTTTGGAGGGCTCAATGGGTAGTCCAAGGGAAATACAAGTTTTGACAAAAACACACCCCCTTCGAAAGGCGTATCTTCAGGACCTGATATTAACGCATCCCATTCAAAAAAGTTCTCTTCAACTGCAGGTCCTGCTAAAATACCATCAGGTGAGTTTAATGTCAATTGTTTATATTCAGCCATCAATCTCTTGAGTGCTGCGCCTGCCATATTTACTATAGTGGACTGTTACATGTTTACATTACTATCTTGATAGAATAAAGTATTTCTCTAATATTATTCAGATAAAAACATTAACTGGTTTTCCATTAGATGAACAAAAAAAAAAAAAAAAAAAAAAATTAACTCTATTTTTTGGTAAAACATTGTCCAAATATGGTAAAAATAACCAACAAATAAAGATTCATATATATAAAAGATAAAAAGAGCTGCACAAAATCTTCTAGAAATTTTCAGCACATAAACCATAAAAACCCTCTTCATTAAGGTTGAAAATGAACCTTTTATATGGCATTTTGTGTTTCATAATCCATAGATACAAACACATGCTTACTTGAAGTTAAAAAAAGTCAATCATTAACAATTGAAATTTAAGTCAAATAAAAAAAGATATACCCACCATAACAAGCTAAGATAATCCTAATGCAGAAATAAAATAACATTTTTACAAAAAGTATTTCAAACAACTTTTGTATCATGTATGTGTGTATATGATTAGTATATAAAATGATTATTGATCGTAATCATACCACAGATAGTAAACATGTTTAGTTTCTATTTGACAGAAACTAAGCATGAATCATCACAACATGTTACAAAAGAAAATTTTCATACAATAAATAAGATTATTATCATTTTTTTTTTTCAAACTTGCTACAGATTATACTGTATATATTTCAACTTTTGTGTTTTGAGTCATGATATTTTCAGGTTTCCACCTTGAAAAGTCTAAACATAATCCAGTTTCAATTTTCGCCAGAAATATATTTTGGAAATTGTACATGATTGAAGTCAATCAAAATTTTGTCCTCTTTCCTTACAATATATATTAAAAGTTAAAAGATAAAACAGAAATTTTGAGTTTATTTGTTCATGTTGACTAGGTGCTAACACTAATTCTTAAATCTCTTTCTTTTCTCATTAAATTTAGGCTGTGGATTTAAATGTTTCTTTAGGTTTTCTTACACAAGGTATGTCAAAATAATAGTAGTGGAAACAAACCTTCAGCCATTCAGAATTTTTTGGGCGAGACTGTTCATTGACGTATGTTAAAAATAAAAAAACGCAAGTTTTTTGAAGGAAATTATGCTGCTTGAAAAACTAATTCTTTGAATTAGAAATTTTTTTTAGATGGATAATTTTAGATGATTGGAAACAACTTTAATTATGGGGATTAAAACCAGTTAAATATATTACGTATCTGAACGTTGCATATTATATCAACCGTCTTTATATTAAATCAAGGGATGCGTCTTCAGCCTTCACTTTTTGAGTAAAATTTCAATAAAAATTAACAAAAAGCTACTAACTACTATCTGGAAATTCACTGAAAACAGATTATACAAGGAATTCAAATTTTAATAGACAGGCATATTCATAAGCCTTTTATATCATGAGAGCGAGTTTCTCACAATATGTGAAGAATCTAATCATGTTGCTTTTGAGACATAAAAAAGTAGTTAAATCATAAAAGTTTATGGAAGTAAAATATATTAAAAAGAAGTAAGGCAGACCATTTCTTTCTGAAAAAGTCTTCCAAAAAACCAGGAGCATTTCGCATTGCTGATATAATGACAAAAAAAGATGAGAACATGAGGGAAACTATTAAACGTAAAAATCTTTTTGTGTGCCAATATATCAAGTCAAAAATAAAACCAACATTTTTATTTTTTTTGTTAATAAGGCAACTCTAACCAATCCAAAACCAAGTGAAAGTAAAAAAAAGGTTTTCCACTGAAAAACAAGAAGAAAAATTTAAAATTCTTAATTAAAAATATGACAAATTTGCTACTTTTTTGAAGATCATAGAAATTTGGCAAATTTACTCTTGTCTTAGAACGACAATAAATTAAAGCCAGTAGTAAAATAATGAGATAAATATCATTTTAAATATTAAATTTTTTAGACATTTATAATTATTATTTACTTTTATTTTTTTATATTTTTTTAAAAGTCTAAACAAAAGAAATATGATGAGACTTACAGAAATTAGCAAACATACAGAATTTAAAGAAATTGAAATTTTGGACATAAAAAAATTTATTGCCAGTTCACAGTTTTGCTAATTAAAATTTCAACATCTTTAGAAGGATTTCCGGGACCAAGAATACATGCTTTTAAAAAATCAAATAAGTCTTTTTGAGACTAGAATCAATCAGAATCACTTTATTCAAGAAAAACTTTATTCAAGATGTGAAAATGTTTGGTGAAAAAAAAAATTGTACTCCCAAGTTTTTCGTTTTTTTTTAATAGGAGCCAAAGCAATTATTTTTGGGCTAAGTACTCAGATTTACCTGAATATTTGTTTGGAATATAAAAATATGACTTAGGACAAATTTGAATTTTCCAGGTACGTCATGGTAAAATGAATAGAAACAATAATCTCTAACATTGAACAAAACTTTAGCAGAACCACTTATGTGAAATTAGTATTTATAGTTCTCTAACTTGTAAAATTATAAAAAAAAAAATTCAGAGAAAAAATTATAAGAAAATAACCAAAACATAGGTTTTATACCTAAAATTACAGCCTATTTAAGCATATTTGGCTTGGTAATATAAATGAAGAATTCTTTTCATAAAAATCATCACGTTTTTACCAAGATGCAACTTCCCAAAACAGATTGAAAAATTGCGCAAGTATGTAACTTTGTCATAGATTCATAGTTTCCATTAATTTTATTTAATTATAGCATATAACACTTGTTTATTTCAATGTGGAACGCTTTATTTACACCAATGATACATTCTATAGGAAAAAAATCTCTTTTTTTACAGTTTAAATTTCAATTTCAGTAGCATTATTAATAAATTTTCAGGCCAAGTTTCATGTCAATAAAGCTTTCCAGTCTAATTAGAAAATGCAGGCTATTAAAAAACAATAATAATATTAGAAGATTGCATTTACAATTACAATAAATTAAAAAATAAAAATTTTATTACAAAATGTGTAATATATATATATATATATATATATATATATATATATATTGATATTTATAAAAAAAAAAAAAATGTTAATTCACTTAATGAAAAGCTATTGAAAATGAAAAAATGAAAAAGAACATGACTTTTCACTTTTAGAAATTAACCTTGATATGATTCAAGAGTATTATAAACTTAGCAAACTCTACAATTAATACATCAAATAATAGAAGTTATAAATCAGATACGAATAGTATACCAAGATATTCAGATCTCAACCAAAAAATGAGTTAAAAAAAATACATTAAAAGGTGAAAAACCTTTAGGGTAACTACGTTTTCATACAAAATTAAACGTGAAAATGGTTTAAACAAATTCATTAAAAACAACGAAAGAAAGAAATTTCTACGAAAATTACAAACTCTTCTGACTCTCTCCAAAAATAAAATTGAGTTATTAAAACATGAACATCGTTCTCTCCCGCACCTAACAAAATTTTCCTGCACTAGGAAGACAGATTTTTTTTCTTTGCAAAAAATTAAAGTTCATATACCACTTTCCGAATTCTAACTGTTATATCTATTATATTATGAAAGACAGCTTCAATTAAAAAAAAAAAAATTAGACAAAAAACTGTAATGACAATACTGCTTTTAGTACCTATGATATAAAATATCTCTACCCCAACCAAAAACTAATTTACAGACCAATAGACTTATCAAATACAAAATTTTAAAAGAATTTATACTGGACTGAACATAATTTTCTTTAGATTGATAGCCAATATTACCAACAAATTAAAGGTTCCAGAAACAAATTTTGTGTTAGTAGACAGTGATTTGGTTGCAGCTTCTAAAGTTTCGCAAAATTTTTGAAACTTCTAGATGTTAATCTCAGAATTGAAAATTGCGAAATAAAATTTGAAATTTACCACAAAATGATCAACACAAAATAATCAAAAGGATCATCTCAGACAATAGAGGTGCCAGACTAGAATAACTTAGAGGATACTCGCAAAGTAGAAAACATCCAATACCGTATTTGAAAATTTTTCCTGTTCACTAAAACCAATAAAAAAAACACCTAGCAAGAAAAAACAGGTTTAAAATTTTGAAAATAACTAATTCAAAAAAATCTTTTAGAAAATATCACTTGAAAGCAGTATAAGGCAAGCTGTTTAATGATTCATGATCACCAGTGTTAATATATTCTTGATATAAACGATCACACATGATTTCATTGAGTCGATCGTAATGAAATTTACGCACTTCAAAAGCACTTAGCATTGTAGAAAATAAGCCAGCAATAAATCCAATTACAACACAACATAACATCCAGCACCAAGTTTTTTTATAGGTGCAATTGCGTAACAAATCGCTTGTGTAAAAACAAGAGTCCTCATGGAATGACCAAAGCAATATGACACATATGAAGGCTAAACCAAACAAAAGACCAACTAGATTAAAAATAATCATGTAATATCGCAATATAAATTTTAATAATTTTGAACGATTCATCACCACAATAAAATGCGGACATAAACAAGTCATAAACCCAAGAAAAATAAATATAGCCAGTGAACCAACAAAAACTACAGTTGAAGATATAAGCAATGTGAAGGGGCATTCTATTGATACTCTGTAATTTTCAAAGTTTTGCCAAGTAAGGCAAGTATGCTTTGTAGTGTTAGTAATACAAATTTTTTTAGTAGCACCATTGCCGACTTGGTACAGTACTCCAGTGTATAGATTAACTAAAATCAGGATGCAGATAACCATACCCAGTCTTTGAAATGCAATATGAGCAGATCCATCAACCATTTTTACTATTAAATTCCGACATACACTAAAAAGTTAGAAATTCTTTTCAATTTCAATTGGATTAATAAATATATTATAAATATATAAATATTATAAATATCTTAGCATGTTGTGGTTACTTTGAAGGGCTGACCTCAGTAATAAATCAGAAAAGATAAAACTTATCTAATAAATAACCATAAATTTTCAGATTTAGACAAAAGAAAACAAAATCAAAGTAAAAAAAAACATATATATATATGTATATATATCAGAAAAACGAATGTATTTATCCCTAAAAAAAAAGAGATGTAAATTTCATTATATAGATTTTGTGTCTATAGATATGATGCAACAACACCTGAACAAAAGAAAATAAATTGCTTTAAAAAAAAAATATTTTCTCCTGCTATTATTAGCAGACTATAGTTGAACTGGTTCAAACATTTCTATTTTTGTAAAATTTTTAGCATTTTATTTTATGCTGTTACTACGAGAATATTAAACTAACTTGAATTTCATGTAGCTTTTTATTATACTTGCTTCTCTGATGAGTATCTAATACATGCGTTTTCTACCAAAATTAACAACCTTTTATATTAATTTTACAACAAAATCTTTCTTTGCAAATAATAACTAAAACTAACTCTTTAAATTTGGGCTGATTTAGGCTCAGTACTGAAAAAAATCATATCTCTGTCAGTAAAAGAGAAACCCAGGAGAAACGCGGTAGATTCCCAGAAGAAACCAAAAAAAAACTTAATCAAATCGTTATTGGGTATATTTGAAAGCTAGTGGATGGAGTAGACTAGTAGTTGGTGAACTTGAGTAAAAGTTAGAAATCAAGTGGCAGGGTATAGGATCAAGTGGTGGTTATAATCAAATCAGTAGAATAAGGTAGCAAGGTTTCCTACTTAGTTAACCTTCATTCTTGGGCTGCATTTAATAAAAACCATGATGGTGTTTTTGGTAAATGTGTTTACACTTTTTATTTAAAATAATTGGCTTTACCTGCCAATGCTTCACGCAGTATTTATTGATATTGCTATAACAGAGCAATTTATTTTTCTTTAACAATCAGAAAACACTAAGTGATTATTAGATCTCCAGTCATTATCAAAACAATTTTATGATTTAATAATAATTATTAGATATAAATCCTGCCAAGATTTGGTTAATTGGTGTATATAGCATTTGAAAAGAACTCTTAAAAAGTAAAAAGAAATTTGGAGGATTCAATTATTTCATTATTTCAACGCGAGGCCAACAAATAGTTTTTCGAACCAATTTATTATAGAAGAGCCCATGATTTTGGTCAAAATTTGCTATCTTCAGAAAATTAAAAGAGAAAGTAAAAAGAAATTTGGAGCACCGGGGCATCGATCCCCATACCTCTCGCATACTAAGCCAGCACTTTATCAATTGAGCTAAAGCTTCTTGACAAAATAGAAACAATTATTTTATATAGTTCTATTTGTTCATGTTTTAAAAACAACCAATCAAATCAGTTGGCATAGCAGAAACCAATGAAATGAAAAACATGTTCTGAAATCATGATCCAATTGCATGATCCACTCTTTAACATACATTTTGCTACTTCAAAATGTAAATAAAATTAACAAATAACGACTGAATAGTTTGTTTAAATCCTGGTATGAAGATCGTTCCGTCAAGTTGTTTTTTGGCAGTTGGCATAGTGGCAACCCATGAAAATGCTGGAATAACACATGTGTGAAATACATGTAAAAATTCTTACACTTTTTTTTAAGAATATTATTATAGATGGCTCTTTCACTTTAAAATCTAACTCTAAAACTCTAAAAACTCTAAAATGAAACAGGTCTAACCTTATGTGTAATTGTTGCTAAATATTTAAGCAGAACCGAAGTCTGGAATAAAAATACCTTAAAGAAATGCCATTGTTCACAACAGCTAAAAGCGTCATAATATTAGGCCAATAATTCTTTCGGGGTCAAGCAAAGATACCCCTAGGCCAAAGGTGGATCATTCTTCTGATGTTCATGACAAGGCTTTGAAATTTTTTTCAAAAAATCAAATATTTTAAGTTTTATCTTTAAAAAAGCAGACATGTGCTTGAGTAATCCTAACATTATAAAAAATCAGTAAAAAAATCATTTCTACAAAATTTGACTTGGTTTCTGGGCACAGGTTCTGATAAAATATTCAAAATGATTTTCACGCTAAAATTTTCAAAAAATAGTATATATTTTGGACTTGAGATTAAACATTGCTTGTGAAACTTTCACTTGAGATATTATTAACTGCATAAATCTTGATTTACATAGAATATCGAATTGGTTTAAAATATCAACAAAATAGTCTCAAATCCAAATAATTTTCTATTAACAAATATCGGCTCAAATAAAAACTCAATAAATTTTCCTAAGTGACCTTCAGATTAAACCTCAGAGCTTTACCCCTAGGTCTGAATACTAATAGCAAATAAAGTTATATTTTGGCCTACAATCAAGTGCAAATATTATGGGACAAATAGTATGCATACCCCACCATCCTTTACTCAATGTTGTGCTTAACTCAACACGGACCCTGAGAAAACATATTAATAAACAACATTGAAGTAAGGGGGAGGGGATATTATCATGTGATTTTGTATGCTAATTATTCTAATAATTTATGCATATGATTGTCTCATATTTAAAAAAAAAATTAACATAAATTATTGCCTATTTTTTAGACTAGGCAGATCAATTAGACAGTTTCGAAAACTTGCATGCAAAAAAAAAAAGTTAAAGTACTTTGAAAGATACCTGGTCTGGAAAACGACTTTGTGCTGTGATCCATGGTGATGTAAAAGTCACTTTTCCTCAATTTTTAAAGGGTTCAAATAATGGAACGGGTGTTTTGGACAGAAAGTTTAGGTGGCCAATTTTTGTTTAACTTGCGTTTGCCCACCACATCATCACCTGCAATTTCTTTTGAAGCATGTAGATAGATTGATGTTTGTCAGTATTGTGGAAATAACTTCAACAGATCCTTTCCTCGTATCACTGATTATTGGTACAAAACAGCATTTTCAGCAGAATGTGGTGCAAGGAATTTAGTTCGATTAGCAATCATCCTTTAGGTTTAAAATATTTGTTTATTTTACATAATTATGTGATCTAAAAACGTACAATCAGAAACAAGAGCTTTTATTTAAGTTAGCTGGTAAGTTTGTAAATGACTAAGTCTTTGAAAAATTTAGAAAAATTGAAGTAAGTTGGGGAGGGAATATTTTCATGTGATTTTGTATGGTAATTGTCCTAATAATTTATGCACACAATTGTAGTTCTGAAATCAAAGAGTTTTTGACAAAAAAACATTGAATATCACGTATTAATCAAAAACCTCTATGGTCCTTTAACTTTGACAAAATTTCAAAAGAAATAATCAACTGCTCTAAAGAAAATTTTAACGTCATTTTTGTTAAGAAAATTACTATATTTGAAACCAGTACCAAAAAAGAAAAGTTTTTGTCAGGTGGCCATATGAGTCAAAAGAAACCCTCTATGGCCCATTAGCTTCAAACAATAATTAAAAAAAAAAAAAAGAAAGTTTTTGAGAAGTGAACATATTTGGAACGACTAATAAAAAAGATGAGTTGTCAACAGTTGGCCATATCTTTTCAAAAATCTAATATTGTTATCCATTCAGAAATTTCACACAAAAATCAGAAAAACAAATTCACAGTTGAAAAGTTTGAATATAGCATGATATGTTATATTCAAATTAAAATTTTAGAGTTATGTCTAGAGAATGGTCTTATTTTGGAGTTTATTAACGTTTGTTTTTGGCAAAAACTAAGCTTATATTCTCTTGAACCACCATTTTCTTTTGCTGTTTCAAAAAAATTGAAAAGTATTCGTACTCTACTTCTATTGTTGACACCAGAATGTTGTAAATTACAATACGATACACCTGTAATTAATTTATTACTTTAATTTTTTATAGTATTCAAAGTTTTATAATTATTTTTCTAAATAATATGCTCAATGGTAAATAAGCACTGGATATGTCGTTTTAATTTGAAATAATTAATTAATTACAGGTCCAAACTTAATGTAGGTCCAGTAAATGAGATTAACAATAAATAATCATAAAAATGTGTATTTTTATACATGTTTATGCACAATCATTTTTTTGTGCCTCCAGTTTTTCAGAATATGCTTTCTTTCCAATTAGACGATCCCACCATGACTTGTGATAATTAAGAGAAGTTTGCGCAGTGTTTGACAGTGCCTCTTCACACTGTTGTACCTTCAGCCCTGTATAATTAACCTGGTGCAGTCGTGGATATTTATTAAAATAATGATTATTGCTTATATTAATTAAAGCTTGTAATGTTCGTTTCATTTCATTCTCATCCACAATAGAATGTCTTTCGTACAATTTTATCTGATTTTTAACATGTTGTCCATAGTCACGACCTGTTCTTGCCTTATCAACTGGCCATTGATCACAAACCCGAAGGAAGTCTTTATAAAGTCTTGTAAGAGTTTCTTTTGATGCCATAGTTTATTCCTATCTAAATCAAAATTTTATTAATGATAGTTTCTCTGTTGGATTTTGACTTTTTACGTTCAAATTTTCAAAAAATCTCTAGACAAAACAGATTAAAGTATGTCTTCAGCTGGGGAATAGATGCTACATAAGGCCAATGAAAGTCAAGAAAAAAAAATGCTGAGCACAAGCGATGCTCTGCAACGATGCATTAGAGCATCCAACATTAAATCATTTAAAAACAAATTCCCTGAATAAGTGCTTTTAGTCTGGTAACATGATTCTGATAATATGAGTCTGATAACAGCACACAAAACCCTATAAAAAACTAAAATTTTAAAAGATCAAAATTTTATTTCTTAACTGGGATTATTACCTAAAAATATAAAGCTTAGTGACAGCATAAACTACTTCAAACACGATAAAAGTTGAAATTCAGCATAAAATTTTGAAATTTCTCCAAAGTTTCATTAAAGTATAAAGCATAATAATTTTTGTAACGTAAATAACATCAAGAATTTTCTTGTGCCCTACAAATTCAAGGCTATTTTCAATAACGTATTTAATTTGATTTAGCTATTTCATATAAACTGCCTTTAAACTCTTATTAGCGATTTTAATAATAAAAAATAAGTTAGTTTTAAATCATTTCAAATATTTAGGAAATCTTGTAAAAAGTTAGGAAAATTTAAAATAATGTCTCCTTTTAACTTTTTTAACAGTTAAGTTCAGTTTAGAACCTTTACACAGTTTTGTTCCAATTAGGTGATTTTTATTAAAATGGGGATAGGAATATTTCAATTACAGTTTTACATGGCATCATGACAGCTATTTTTCTCAAGTGCCATCATCGATCTTAATTTTCAAATAAATTCTTATAAATATCTCCATTCGATGTTAATTAAATTTATAAATCCACTGAAAAATGCTTCTTTATCTTGACAGTATAAAACTTGCTTTAAATAAGTAAACGTTGAAATGATTTCATTTTTTGTCTTTCATAATTTGAAATTAAAAAGTTAAAAGTGACTTTAAGGGTTTATATTGATGATCTTGATAAAATGTCTGCCAATTTTGACAAACACAACAATATTGAACTCAAAGGATATTATTATATGCAACAATATCAAGGTGTTGAGTCTAACAAAAGTAAAATCACCACAAATAGAAACATTACGTTAACAGTATATTTAACCCATGTTACTAGTTTTGACCATAAACACAGAATTTAGCAACCAATTTATAAATTTACCTACTTTTAAACAAAAAAATTCTGTCATCAATCTTTAAAGCATCACTCAAAATTTTTTATTGGCATAAGAAAGATCTCAGTACAAAGATACTTGCCAGTAGTTTAATTAAATATTGCAATGGATTACATATTACATGATATTCTAGCAACACCCGTGTCTTGATGGGACACCTATCCACATCTTGATTCGATAAATGTAGGTTGAAGTGAATAGTTTTATCAACTTAAATTCCCTTCACAAAAATTCTGGGATTGAAGATAAAAAAAAATACACTATAGATAAAAATGGAATTGATGATTATTGAATTTTGATTCTAATTCTTCAACAGCTCATTCACTACTGCAAAAATTCCAGTTTAAAAAAATTTATTTGAGCTTTTCCTTGAGTGATTTTTCTAAGCAACATCTAACTAATAATCAATGTATTATATCTCAAACCCAGACACAAAAAACATACAGTAGACAGTATAACAATTAATCTGGATATATCATCATGCAAAATAATAAATACAATTACCACCAATAACTTATAAATTGATAAACAGTATTTAGTTATAAAATTCAAATATTTATATGGTTACAATTATTTAAAAAATAATAATTTAAATGAAATATAAAAATAGTCCTAGTTAGAAAATATTGCATTAAAGTAAAATCACAATGCTTAAACATACCTATCAACTACAACCTATGTCAAAATAACCTAAACAAACCTATTAACTACAACCTAGATCAAAATAACCTAAACAAACCTATCAACTACAGCCTCAAAATATTTTGGCGTTTTAATGACGCTTGCCAATGATTGTAAATAAATTTGAACCCTAAAGAGCCGCAAGACTTCTAAAATTGAAAATTTTAGAAATTACCGATCATTCCCGTATTCTAAAAATTCCAAAAGATTTTGACAATTAGTATTTTACCAAACTGAATATACTTTGTTCAAAATTTGATTTTTGACCCCAATTTAAGACAAAATAAGACAAATACTGAAGTTTACGTACATAGATGAGAATATATTCAAGATGAAATTACACTGTTAGGACTTATGGGCTTTATTAACCCTTAGACTCTAAGAGGCACATGTGCGTTCACGCTACATTCGAGACACACACAAACGCTTTACGTTATCAGATAATGATCTAAAACTATATGAAATATGAAACAGGTTCTGATTGTAGTAAGTCATCTTTTTTTTTTTTTTTTTTTTTTTTTTACATTGTAATTCATTGGGCATTTTCCTGATCTATTTGCCATTTGATTACATGTTATGATTGTCTGGCATTTGGTTTTGCTCTAGAATACTTTTTAGAGAATTGCAAAAATTCTTTAGAGTGTATATACGTCTTTAAACATATAACTATGTATATTTAAAATTTCTGTTTCCATTGCATTTCTGATTGAATGATTAGATGAAATGCTTGATCACTAGGGTTACTTCAAAAATACTGATCTGCACATGTTCATCATAGCTAAGTTTAGATGTCATTATGTCAATGTTGATGTGCTTTGACTCAGCAAAGGTTTATTTAATTTTCAGCCAATCACATTATGAACCATTATTAACACCTGTATAGATAATCTGTTATTGAATATGGTTATAATTCCTTTATAATTGTGTGTAGTAATTCATCAAATTTATGTGGCTAGCTATTTATTTTATGTAATACATAACACTTGTATAGTCTTTTTGTCTTAGGACGTGTCCCTTTCTGAGAGAGAAGGATGTAATTATATACAAGTTTCTCTGCAAATTTATTAGTTGCATAATCAACTTGATGATGGTATGACAGAAACTGGGGTTTTGATCTATTTTCAAACTTGTTTGATGTAATGAGAGAAACTCACATGGTCACATGGTTACGATTTTCTTTTCTTTCTAATTTTTCTACAAGGAATGTCAGAAAATATTTTGAACAGCTGCATTTATAGCAGAAAAGTTGTTCTTTTATGAAAATTTTGACACATTCTGCAAGATATTGTTGGATTAAAAATCTACCTTTCTCTGTTGCAAGATACAAATATGTGTACTTTTCTGTTAGATTATAGAATACACTTGATATTTACACAGTTTTTATTGTGGTATATATAGTTTCCACCAATTTTTATTTTCTATTTTAAGAATTTACTCAAAATTATGACTTTTTTTACTTTAAATATTAGTGTACAAAAACAGACAACCTAATCCAACCAATTGCTTCTGTTCTTGGATCTACAGTGAATTATCTTTCAGGAATTGGGCCAATGAAATTCATAGTAGCAGTAGTTTATGATCTATGGCATTTTTTTTGTAAACAGGTATAAACTGTCACAAGCACAGCAAGCTCTAGGGCTGAAAACATAACACACAGCGGAGTCTAAGGGTTAACATAATCTTTTAAAAATAAATTTTAAGCATAATAATATAATAAACATAATACAACTAGACTATGCATAAATATATATATATATATATATTCTACTCCTGCTCTATTTATATCAAGCACTTTTATTTGAGAAGAATCAACCTCAGAAAAAGAATTATATA
>JAUZNK010034306.1:0-18288 GCA_035046665.1 Euphysa ruthae
ATACAAAGTGCTCAATGGGTAGAGCCATTAAAATCATGAGGGATTCAAGTGAATATAACTCAATATGCAACCAAAGGTTTCATATTATCTAAAGATAAAAATAATATATGAATATATGAATATAATATAGCATAATAAAGTTATAGCATCCAAGAAAAAATATACAAACAAAAAAATATATTAAATCCATACTATGACCTTAAACATTAATTATAAGATTCGGATTATTCGGATGTCTACGTTTGGTGACAAACTCGTTCTTTTTATTTAACATATTTTTTGTTGTCCAGGCTATTAATGATGTAAAGCTTTTCTGGGATACAAATGATACAATTATTTGAATTCAATTTTCATTTTATTCCCCTAATGATTGGAAAATATTAAAGGATATTGTTCTCTTTCAATTTCCATATATTCTTTGATATATTGGACAATCATTAAGAGAATAAAAGGAAAATTGAATCCAAATAATTGTAACCTTTGAATCGCAGAAAAGCTTTACATCATTAATAACCTTGACTACAAAAATATGTTAAATAAAAATAAAGAGTTTTTCTCCAAATGTGACATCTATCAAAGTCTTGCAATTCATAGCACTTGTAGTGACAAATTTTTGGAAAAGAGAAATCTCAAACAATTGTGTTAGATTTGAGTCTCGCCTAACCAACTGTGGAAAAGACAGAGAACTCGACGATTATGCTCAATCTCAAAAGCGAACAAAGCAAACAACCTCCTGAGTAGTTAATGGCTTGTGTGAAGTAAATGGCGCAAGTGTTATCGCTCGAAAATAGATTTAGCCTAAAAAATCTGTCGCCCACCATGTTTGGGCAATGAAGAACATTTTTAGGTCTCAGGCCTATCAATGAAATGTATGCTTGAAGATATTTATGGTGTTCTGTTACGCGATCAATGGCGTAGCTAGAACATCCAAGTATGTTGGATATTGCGTACCTTGGATAACGTGTATGCCAATTGCGCTTGTCTAAAAATGGCGATATATGTTGCTTTTTTTTTTACAAAAGTATTTTACAGTGTATTGCATAGTTTCAGATAGTTTAACTATTTATTCCTGAGAAGACGCTCCATTTTTCAACCTTAACTTTTGCCGAAATGTTTTTTTTTCAAATACTGCACATATTTCTTCAAAAACAATATTTTAATCAACAAAGATTTTCTTCAAAACAATATTTTAATCAACCAAGACTTTCTTCAAAACAATATTTTAATCAACCAAGATTTTTAAAAAACAATATTTTAATCAACTAATATTTTCTTCCAACCAAAATTTTCTTCAAACTACATGCTTTTCTTTTTCTAAGAATAGTGTTTTTTTTTTTAGTTTCAACATAGATATTCTTCACTTAAGGGGAAATATCATCCTAATATTTTTAGCATATTCTTAGCTCATTGGCAACCCACAGGGAAGATCTCATCCTAGTTATTCTGATAGAGTATATTCTCAAAGGCAAATTGGTGTAAATGTTCCTAGGGTTGATGTCGCGAAACCATACCCTAAACCACTTAGCCTAATGGACTGAAAAATAGACATATATACTCCCGGAAATTCGAAAATTGAATGTTTTTGACATGCATGATGTTTTTCATAGAATCATGAAATGAAAATATGATTTTTTGCTCTTTGGCTATTGCATTAGGATGAATATTCTTACAAAGTGTATTCTTAATTTTGTAAGCAAAAGTTAAAGGAGAGAATATTCTTAGGATATTCTTAACTTTTTGTCATATTTCATCTTCAATAAAGTTTATTCTTATAAAAAGAAAATTAACCTTTTTTCTTTTTTCAATTCGTTCAATCGAAACAACAGGTAACAAATAACTTTGTCATAGATTCATAAAAAACAAATAAATTAAAAGTAGAATGAATAAGTACACACATTTTTCAGATAATTAAAATATTAGCTGTAAAGTTAACCGCGTACTCATAGTATTAAAAAAAAATACCAATCAACTCTGATCCTAATTTTAGAGAATGTGTAAAAGAGAATTTTGAGGTTGCTTAATAATTGTATTTAGTATAGCAATGGAAAACGTCAAATTAAACTGAAAACAACGTTGTAAATTTTTTTAAATACTTTTTTTTTAATCACTTTGATATGCATGCAAATTTTGGCTTGTTTAAAACAAGACAAATTTTATTATTTTTTTTTAATTCATTGATCTTTATTCATCACGGGTTTGAAATCCACTTCTTCTGCATTGTGTAAAAAAATCAAATTTCCAAGAAATGAGCAGTAATTTTAAATAAAAGCATAGGCGATAGAAATATAAACAATAGAACTACAATGGAATTTAAAATAAACCTGCGAACGAGAGCTAATTATTCAGTGAAATTCAAATATGTTTATATACTTACAATGTTTAAAACCTACTTAAAAGATCAACTGAAATTTAAGATTCATGACGAGAGGTTTATTAATGTATCTTTCTAAATAAAATTATTTATTATATTTAATAATATTTTTACTTTTTTTGTTTTTTTAAACTCGTTTTCATTATTAAGAATTACAGTTACTGCGATTATTTTAACTAGCATTAAATATGTAAAAATACAGTGAATGAGGGCCAGTAAATTATATATCAAAATATAAAGTATATTGCTAAAAGAAACAAAGTAAACTGTGGTATCCATTTTTTGTTACGAAGGTGTATATTTTGCAAAAAATAAAATAATTGTGTTTACCCATGCCGGTTTTAATAATGATAATTATTTCAAAAACTAATTGTTCTTAAAATGGTAGAAGATAGCAGTTAAATCTACTCGTCAATAATCAGTTAAATATATTTAACCACAAACAGACACAAATAAGAGCAAAAATTTGCAAATATGAATTTTTTTTTTTCAAGCAATAAATTCACACGAGCTATTAAACACTTGGGTAAAGCTAATTCACCCGAGCTCTACGTGAGCAAGAGCGTAGAGCTTGGAACTCATGGTAAAGCCTGCCGTATATATGCTCAACTCCTAGCAAGAGTATCAGCTTCAAATACAGCCTGTTTCCACCTTATTTTGGTCTCATCAACCATGCCTAAGGCTGAAGTAGATTATGAAATTAAAGGATTTTGAGAAAACTACAAAATTTTTGTTTTTAGTCCTGAAATGACCATATTTTGTTCCAATACCGGAAAAAAAGAAGAAAAGAATTTAAAGCGAGTTATTAAATATATACCAAAAGATATATTCAAAGTCAGCTAACTATGCTAAGCATGCCAGCTATATTAATTAAATATTCTATGCTAAGCTAGCAAACTATGTTATGCAGGCAGTTATGCAAAGCCCTAATTATAACCCAAAAAAGCAAATTTAACTCAACTTCTGTCCTAAAACAAACCTGGATAAACAGGAAAATTCATTCTAAATTTTTATTAAAAAGATGATACAGGGCCTTGTTTACATATTGTAAATTTCAGATTATTTATTTAGGCTCCTACAAAGGCAATGATTTTTATTTGATGAATCTGTTAAAAACGCCAATGCAAGGAAAATTTAAATACCTTTTTTCTTTCTATTTTTGAATCTGAAACTAATTTGTGCATTTCTTTGAGAACATTCTCTTGAAAATTTTCAGCAATAACCTCTCTTTGTCCAGCAAAATCATCTGTTTCTTTGAGGAAATTTTTAAAAGCATGTTGGTAGGTAAAGCTAAATGCAATATTTAAAAATGATCTATCTATCTCTAACTGGTTTGGAAGATTAGTTTTATAGCATCCTTTTAGGCAAAACACTATAGAAATGTGATTTTATGCTAAATTTTATGCTTTTATTAATAATTTCAACCTTAAACTAATTTAAATAATCAAAACCACTCAAACCTATTTGAATAGAAGTTTTGATAAACCATCTACAATCATTTTTCACAATATTTATCTAAAATGCTAAATTTAGGGGTTAATTATCTTAACATTTTTCTTTTTGTCAAGTGTTACTTCAGAAATGATAATTACTTTAAAAGATAAAAAAAAAAAGTTTTGTCTCGAATTGAAACAAACTAACAAAGGATCGTAAAATCAGAACAAGTCTAATCTATTAATAAAATGAGAAAAATTATAATCATATTGTAACCTTAAATGGAAAACAATAATGTGTAAGCTAACTAGGTTGCAATTGCTAGAGGCAATCAGCAGATTTTTAACTTGATTATATAATTAAAGATAAATAATTTAATACAAAAATGCATTACAAATTAAGATAATTTATGCAACAATTTATGGAGATTTATGCATATAATCAAATTCCCAGCAATTATTACCATATTACAAGAGATTTAGGAACATAGTGCTGAAAAGCTATTTGGTTGAATGCAGTTGATTCTCCCTTGCATTTTTTTGTCAGACAATATTATAAATTTTTTGCTGGGCTGTATAAAAACAATCTACAAATAAATAGATAAAAGATAATCATCAGCCATAGGGTTAGGAACAATATATTAAACGATAAGAACTAGCATTTGTAAATTTTGTTTTTTATATAATGAATTTGAGACAAGAACAAGGAAAAAAAATTCACGAACAAATTACTGCTATTTTATGCACATGGAATTAAATAGCAACTTCGCTGTGGTAAAAAGGCCATCGTGCAAATTTGAACAAACGACTTTCTATTCCGCAGAGCAAAATACTAACCACTAGACCATTGCTCTACATTTTATAAATTTATGCTATTTTTGGATCCACAGTATTTAAAAAATAAAATAAAATGTACAAATGATCAATTTTTTTGTCTAGCTTAGCCCAATAATTGGGCATAAAAGAATTTTTTTTAAAATACATTATCACATTTGCCTAGTTAACCCTTAATTTCATTCAAAAAATTAGAAAAATCAAAAGAATGATCTAAAGAGAAATTAATATAATTTGACATGTTTACCCAGATTTAAGATCTAGAATACCCTTTCCTTTCCACTTTCACAGATCCTTGCTTCATCAGGCTGGCGCAAATTTCCATGAACAATTTGACTATTTGACAGACCATTTTTATCAATAATAAAAGAAGCACTTAACATTTGGTTCCTTTTTGCAAACTGGAGAAATAGTTAAAAATAAAAAAAAATGACTAGGAAGATTACTCTCCTAATTTATTACATATGTAGAAATGGATAACTTAAAACAAAAACATTAGTACTGGAAATACTAAAAAAAGTGATATAAGCCTCATGATCTCAGTTGATTTAAACTCTTCAACTAATTAAACTAAATTATTTGAATTTGAATCAATAAAAGATGTCCTTTTGTAATCATAACACTTAAACCTTGGCATGTTGGTTCATAGCCCACTATTTCTATAGTTGAAGCATGATTTTCGTCTCTAATTTATCTATGGTAAAACAGATCACAGTGCACTACTTCTGTACTGTGTAAAAAAATTCATATAAAGGATTGTGTGAACAGAGCAGATTTCTGGTATCTAGACAGATTATCAGTTTCTTACTTGTATGATTTATGGTGTTTTCTGTTGTTTTCTTCAAATACTTACTATTTCTCAGATTTGATTTTGCTTACCCAAAATTTAAATTTTCGTTTCCAGATTGAATCAAGATAAAATAACCAAATTGTTGCTTTATAAAAATAAAATCTACCTTAACTAAGATATGGGAGGGGCTGACACGTAGTCGAAATCAAATAAAATTGGCTTACAACATAAAATGCAAAAAAAAAAAAATACTTTATCTGAAGTATTAAAAATAATTCCTTTATCAAATAATTTTGTTACGATGTTTTATGATTTTTTTAAAACATAACTTTTTATTTGGGTTTGATACAATGTTTCCTTTGAAATAATAGCAGTAGAAAAACTGCTAGCACTCACCCACCTTGAAATCACAAAAAAACAATGCGCAGGCTTGCTGGTGAATGGTGTATTTACACGAGACACGATAATTATTTACATTAAATTATACCTCAAAGGCCCAATAATATTCATACTTTAAAAAGATTACATAACAAAGTTTTCAAGGTTTAAGTGAAAAAATAAGTATATAAACTTTTCATAACTCAAACAAGTGGATTAAATTTTAACAATTTTAACAGAAATTTTCTTCTACAGATTAACCCACAATATAGACTATAAAAACAGTCTAAAGTCTTTGCTCGATATGGTGAAAATATACGATACCAGTACTTCTTTTTGGTGAAAAATTTCTAGCAAATGGGAGGTTCTTTGTATCCGTTATTATCAAATCAATCTTACAGATTTTTCTGTCGCGTATATTGAAATAGGTGTTATAGACTCAGTCACTGTGTAATGATGAAAGAAACTTAATGTATAAAATGCTTTGTTACCTGAAGAATTTATCTCAAAAATATTTAAATTGAGACGAAACTACAATATATATCAAAATTAAGATATGATTTGATATAAACTCATTAATATTCTACAGACTTCTTTTGTTGTGTTACTCTTATTCCATACAGTAGTTTTTATAGTGTTGTGTATAACCACTTCTGAAATTCCAAAATATTTAATATGCCTGTCAAGTATGTTGCTAAACTTTATTAAAAGATATCAGCTTCTCTTGCGTGTGCTGATTGCACTATATGCCATTCCAGTATGGTTCTGCACCCTGCCACAGTGAAAAAGTAGTTACATATCGTTTAGGATCTGCATTTTGGAATGTTGGCTGGTTCCTTTGGGAATGAGAAATTTGTGTCATAGTACCAGATGGCTACTGCGTATTAATATAATCTTTTTGTCATAGATTAATATATATAAAAAGAAAAAGAATTTTTTAAGTATTACTGAGACAAATTTGTGTTTTGGATAGGCAGGCATAATTTACGACAACAATATGTTGCCAAGGCACATTTTTATAATTCAGAGGGCTGTAAGCCAGTCTTGAAATGTAAGATTTGCTTAATCATACCAGGAAAGTAGAAATCATACTTAACCACTGAAAAAAAAACAAGCTTGTTATGCCTTAATTAATATTTTGAAATAATAAATGGGTAATTAAATAATGACTTTCAAATTATTAATATGTAATTAGGTTGTTTTTTTCAATTTAACCAAATTTTTTCTGACAATATGTTTCCAATGCACAAAACACAAATGTCAGCCAAAAATTTTTGGCTGACATTTGAAAAAAAGTTGAAAATTATGTTGGCAATTTCTAAATCCGAAGGTGAACTATATGTAAAAGTAAAAATGAAAGAGCGAAACAAAAATTTTAGCTGTTTTCTTCGTTTTTTTAATTTAAAAAAAAAACATCACATTCCCATAATTAAAGATGCCCAAACAAGACATACAGTGAAACATGCACCTGCAGTTTCACTCACACATAGATTTTTTCATGAAAGTTATTTTACAAAACTGCTTTCAAAAATCTAAAACGTCGTTAATTTATTAAATTATATTATACTCTCGTCATGATTAAAAATCCTGTCATCAAAGGCAACAACTTTTACCAGATAAATTTCTTTCTTAAAAGTTGTTTTTAATCAACACTGCTTTACACTATTGAATATCAAAATTGATTTTAACTGCTGTTAATATCTTATTAACAAAGCTTACTAGGATTAAACCAGTAAATAACTGCAAGCAATACAACCCATATTTAAAAAATAACTTACTTTAAATCTTCTTCCTCTTTTTTACGAAATTGGAATTGTTTAACCAACCGCCTAAAAAATCAAATAGAATTTTTTGACAAGTAATTTTCAAACTATATTTTCAAAAGTTCTTCCATAGCAAAAAAAACACACATACTATTTTAGAATTAAAAATCACACATCACATTTAGATTTCTGCAAGTTTACCCTAAGATCAATTTTCATTATCTTAAAAACTAAAATCAAAAATATTTAGTTTGATATATTTTTAAACAAAAGGTTCTCAATATAGCCGGATCGATATCACAATTAAGCTCTTTAAATTGACCAAAAAATTGATAAAATATTTATTTTAGATATTAAATAATTGGGATTATGTTATCTTATTTAAAAATCTTATCTTATTTAAAAGATATGTTTGAAAGATCAGCTTAAGCTTCTACGCAATATTTTTTTGTAAATTTTTATATTTGGCCATCCTAAATAATATCTATGTTTCTGATCCACTGGGTGAAATATTATTTAAGCAAATCGACAGGCAGTATCTTCATTTTTTTTGCAAACAATTCTCACCCGCAGGTGTTTTTTACATTTTTTTTTGGTGGCAAAAATTAATACTGCAAGCACTTACTTTGTCTTGTGGTACGCATTAAAATTTCCAATCAGTTCTTATGAAAAACTGTCTTTCATTTATGGCATAGTCGGTCATTACGCAAGTACTATATACTCGTGTAATGACCAATTATGTCCAGTTTAACAAAAGTTGTTTAATAAATCACCTAGTAATAATAATTCTTATAAAAATTCTCAACGCCAAGCTATTAATGTCTTTATAGCCAACACCCCCCACAGAAAAAAAAAAAAAAATCACAGTAAAAGAAGCTTTTTGTTAATAAAAAATATAAATTTGGAAAACATTTTTTGATTCATCTTAGTTTGTAATGGTTTGAAATATGTCTAAAAATCTCAATAAAATATTCTTGTTGCTATTATTTTTTTTGCCCACCAGAAGGATCATTAATCAAACACCATGTGAAGAATTCCACTGAAAAAAAATCATGGATAAAGATAAAGTGAGCAAGGTATTCGTACTGAAAAATGCCTCTTTTGGAGAATACTGACGTTACTGCAAAATGGATAAACATTATTTTGTCTATGATATAATTTTTTTCTCAGCAACTACTAAGTTTACATAAATTTAAACTAATCGTTAATTATTCATGAACTACCAGTCCTGTTAAAAAGACAAAAACTTATAATGACTGTGTATTTTCATATACTTATCCCCTGCATGTATTTTAAAAAAATTTCAAGTCTTAACCTGTAATTTATTTATTTTCTTAATTTTTTACATTTCAGTTGATCTTAAGTACAATAATTTTGTAATAGACACTTTTGAAAAAAAAATAACTGCACAGATTTGCAATCAAGTCAGGTTTTGCACACAACACCACCCCCCACCAACCATTCCAAAGACAGTATTACAGATTTTTGTGAAACATAAATAAACAAATTAGAACGTATTTTTATAAAGAAAGGGATGTATTAAAGTGAAGGAAGAAATGACAACAACTGCATAATAATAATGTTTATATTTTTAAAAGTTAGGTATATAAAATAAAATGAAATATAGAAAAGGGAAACATAATGATACAGTATCCACAGAATCAAAATAAAATGATGCTTTTGGGTGCCCAAATCACTGGTACCCAAAAGCAACCATCACCATCAAAATATATCTCCGTATTAACATATCCATATCTATGGGCACAGACTAGCTATCTCAAAAATTTAAAGTTGTCTTACATATCACGATCAAAATCAATCAAAACAGTTTTTTTTCTTCAGTAATTTCAATATTTGATCCTTATTCCCATCCCCTCTATTTATATTTGAATCATAACAACATAACTTGATGCAAAAGATAGCCTCACATAACCACAAATGTAAAAAGGAACGGGTAATTAATTGGATAATTTGATAGAACTTTTACATTGAAGGCTATTAAATAATTATTATAACAACCTAAACGCTTTTTCTTTGAAATATAGATAAAGGCATGATTAATTAGTTTGTGAATTTTTTAACTATACATATTCAATGCGCATCCACAAGAATTATGTGTGTATCAATTATTTATACAAAGCTTAATGAACATTTTTATATATTAAAATGATCTCTGAAAAAAGCTTTGTTTATTTGAAAAAAAAGAAGAAGTGTTTTCAAGCAATAGAATTATCGAGCCATAAAACTATTACGCAACTTTTCTAAGAACATGAAGGTTAAGCTAAAAATGAAAAAACTTTATTATTTACATCATAAAGATATACATTGTAAAAAAGGAAAAGACGGGAGAAAAATTGCAAAACAATATGTTCTGGTAGTCAAAACACAATGTGATGTGATTGTTTTGCATTTTTGTGTAAAGAAATGAAGTTTTGGTTTGATATCATAAAAGCATAAAAACAATTATTTTTTTATATTTATTTGTATTATGAATTAAAATACGAAAAAAAATTATAAACGCAGCAGATTGGAAACACATATTATTTAGGATGACCTTTCAGTTGATATTCAGGGTGTTAGCCAGTCTGAGTGCACTGTGTAACACAGTATTCCCAATTGAGTCAATGAGTCAAAATTCCCAATTGGAAAAAAAAATAAAGAAAAAATACTAATAATATAATAAATTATTTGGTTTTTACTCATCATATATCAGAAATAATATATGTAGCAACATAAAGTAAAACATTCGCTAATTTCTCCACATTTGATGTTGTAAATGAACCAAAAAATAGGCGTACAAGTGTACAATCGTACAACATATTCTTGCTGCTGTACTCTGGTTTTCTGTTACGCTCTGGATCCAATAACTTTTTCAAGATTGTGAAAACACAAAAATTAATCATCAATAATATTTTCAAACATTTAACATAATTTATGCAAAATCAAAAAACACTTTCTTAAAAAATATCAAAAATGTAATTTTTCAATAAAGCTTTGAAAATTTTGGGGCCTGCATCCAGAGAACAATAACTTTCAGCAGGTGGCTATATGGGGCAAAAGATGCCTCTATGCCTTTAAATTTAAGCAAAATGACAAAAATATGACAAACAAATTTTGATAGAATTTTAAAAATTTTATTTTTAAATGAGCATGTTACTGGTCCTGGGGACTGAGCCCAATAACATTTTTAAAGTGGCATACCAAATTTATCATAAATAATATTTCTTTTATAATCCAAAACTTCAGCATAATTGAAATGTAAGTCTAAAACTATTATTTGTGCAGACTTTCAGATAAATTTAACCCGCTTTTTTTAAGATAAATGACTGGAAGGACAGAGAGACAGAGACATAGATGAATTCATAGGACTTTGTCAGCTAAAAATGTCTTTTTATTAAGAAACAAAACCATAACAAAAAATGGTTCACTAACAAACAAAACAAGATTTTGTTTTACGCTTGAAACAAAAGCTATGTTTTTCAGGCCAAATTTGATTTGCTTAGAGATACCAATCACAATAGAATTTTTTGCTTGAATTTGTAAAACAAATTTCAACAAGATCATTTCTACAAATTTCTACAGATGACATTTCTGAAACAAATTTGATGCGTTTAACGGACAACAGCCTTGAATTTCAAAATCATATAATAATTTCTTGAGGAATAAAGGTGCTATAATTCTGGGCATGAGCCTAACTAACAAGTCAATATTCTAAAAATAACCGGAATACTATAATAAATTTTTTATCTTTATCCTCATATTTTTTCAAATCAATGGCAGTCCTTTGTTTTGTACTTATAAATTACAATAACTATCTGACAAACTAAGGAACCAATTTTTCCAAGAATCCTATTTGGAATCGTTAATTGAAAAATTGCAATGCTTCATGTGTTTTAACTTTTAAAATCAGAAATTTAATCAAGCCCAATAAAAAAAATATTAAATAAAAATAAAACTACCCCACGCTTTTTGAATAATTAACGGTTAAGTTAAATTAAAGTATACTTAGTAGTTGCTAAGAAACAAACTAAGAAATAAAGTAAATCGTAGAAAAAATAAATCGTTAATTCATTTTTCAGTAATGTCAGTATTCTGCAATAGTCAGTGTAAGATGTTTCACTGACTGTGTACATTAGAGAATTCTTCAGTATATGACTTTGCTCGTTTACCTTTATCTATGATTTTTTTCAGTCGATGTCATCACATGGCGTTTTATTGGGAGTAACCCAGAACATAAACTTCTTTTGCCATTTAAGTACTTTAGCCTTCTGAAACGAGTATTCAGTGTTTTTTCTTTAGTTTTGAGGTTCATCATTTAAACCATTTGTTTTTTTTTAAAACCAAAATAATTTAAAAACGATCTTTTTGGCATTTTTTTATCTATGCTCTATTTAATTTGATTCTAATAACAAGGTTATTCCTACGATTTATAAAAATTGCTCCACCGCAGAGACATTAAAATAACATTACCAATCACATTTGTTGCATATTATACAGAATGCAGGTTTTTTGGTGTAAAAACAAGTGTATAATCATATGCTTGTACATCTATTTTTTGAGCCCTGATGCACAAAAATAAATAAAAGGAAGTAGATTAGCATAAAACTATGTAACCCATTTAAAACAATAATTAGTAAATTAGTAAATTTATATTAATAGTAATATTCAGAAAATTTTTTATGGCCCGTTTAAAAATATCTTTGGTATTGGTATGGTATATTTAGTACTGTCCTAAGCTAAATCTACTACATACGGGACAAATTCACTTCTTTTTAAAGCTTGATTTCTCTGGAACACTCTTCCAACCTACATAAAAAAAGCTCCATCTATTTCTTGATTTCTAAATGTACTTGTTGTATTTGTAAACATTTTTTTGAGTATCATATTTATAAAAAATTTTTTTGATTGATTTGTATTAGCATTCAAATATTCTAGCATATATTTTTCTCGCTATGTAATTTTACCAACGTTAATAAAGTAAATTGATTGATTGATAGATATTTTGCTATTAGTACAAATAAATATTACCTTAGTCCTTTAGCATATTCATGCTCTATTCGTATCCTATCTTTAACAAAACTGGCACATTTTTCTAAGAACTCAATACCATTGTGAGTATGTTTTTCAATAATATCTCTATTGTCCTAAAAAAAAAATTATAACATGCAAACCATTAAGATTTCATAGCAAAAATATTCTATACAACATGCAAATCATTAGGAAGGTTTCCTGGCTAAAATAAACTCCACTGCTAAAATACAAAAGTTTTCAAGGAGATAAACTGAAAAAATTATGCATTTTACGATGCTCTTACCTCTATGCAACTTGAGAAATCTTTTGAACTTGTCATAAGAAACTATGAGCGTATAATTATTACTTTTAATGACACCACTCAAAATAAATTGCAAAATTAATTTACTTAAATACAAGCTGAGAAACAATACAACTTCAGCTCAAAATTTGCAGAGAATTATCAGTGATATAAAAAATTAGAAAAACCTTTAACATTGACTGAATTAAAAAACACAAATAAAAATGATGTATAAATACATGAGTGCTTAACCAATGAGAGATAATTGGCCTAAGAAATCAATGTTTAGTAAACAATAAAATATTTATTGTTAGATCTAGTAAATACAGCTAATAGGTTGTGATTAACTAAGTGCTTGAAAAATTAGTATCAAATTTTAATATCGTAAAAAAATAATAAAATCAAATCTTACCCATAGATCTGTACCCCAGGTTGACATGTTGGTATTTTTTTTTAAATGTCATAAACTAAAATAGAACATTTGATTAATAGTCATCACAAATCGACACCCATAAAATTTTTAAAACAATAAACAAGCTGCCTAAAGTTGGGCCTATGCTACTAAAAAATGAAAATTTTGCAAACAAAGAATTCAATAAATCAAACCTAACCCTTAATCTTCAGGTTTTTACATAACAGTTAATAACTCAATGTCTGGCCCTAATTACAGCTTCCATGGGTTGTATATGAGTGTGTTTATACCTTTAATGTATTGGTTGCACAAAAAAGAGTAACCTATTTACATTTACATCAGGTTGGTACTCACCTGATACTATCTCTGCAGAGGGATCTGATAGCTGTTCACTTTTAATAATTAATTCAGTTTTCCACAACAATAAAGGCAGAAAATATTTTTGTAATACAATTGACCTAGTCAAAAAATTATAAAATGGTATGATTTTAAATGTGCCTTTTAAAGCGTACGATATAAGGACAGGAATCCAGGATCAAATAAACAACTGGAATGAGAGGCCGCTCTCTCTGACTATTTACCTTGAAGATAATCAAATAAAAAAATATTCTAAATTCACCAATAACAAATTTATATAAATAAAAAGGGCAGCAAAAATTTGGATGTACAAATCACAGTATAGCAAAACCTGCGTATGTTTTTTTTAAAAAAATATTACAAGGAGGAAAAACGTAAAATAATTTTACGTTTAAAACGAAATTTTAACGTAATTTTACGTTTAAAATTTTACGAGGTAAAACCTTAACAAAGTAGTTAATTCAAATATCAATAAAACTTTACATTATTTTGTTATGTACGAAATAATATAAATTCTAAATAATGCCTATTTACTTTCAAATAAGCTATTTTGCATAAAAAAATGACCCAATTTCCATGGAGAATACAATAATGGGTATCTTTGAAGTGTTGAAGAAAGGGGAAAAACAATGGATCAGAAACACAACGTTTGCCAAAGGATGATTGGTGATTGTCAATTGTATAGCTAATATCAAGATGCCAATGGGGATTTACACAAAACCAAAATTAATCCCTAAATGGTGTACTGTGGAAAAAATGCTTTAAAACAAGGTTTTGTCGAATTTACTAAAATTTGTTAACTGAATTGTTTATACCTTTTTTTTTCTCACAAAGCATCAGTGTTGCTATATAGGTTCAAATATTTTGTATATCATATAAAATCACTTAAATGATTTGATTCTAAAAGCGTGATGAGTTTTACTTCAATAATTCATTTCTCCTAAAGCGTAGTTATCTTTGGAGTTATGTGTATACAAACAATAAAATACAATTGATCAACAAATGTTATCCAGGGGGAAATTGTCCAGGGAAATTCACCGTTGTGAATTCTCCTGGAGCCGAATATATTAACACGATATAATACAGTTTTACAGTAATAGAGCTATTTTCTAAACTTCATTAGCTATGATGCAGCTCGTAATTTGCAAGGTAGCCCAACATGCATATCCGTTTTAAATAAACACATAAAAATAGAGAGAATGGTTGTTCGATATTATATTAAAATAAAGTGATTATAATGAAGTTTTTATGGTTTTAAAAGGAGTGGTATTTCATGAATAATTAATGATTAGGTTAAATTGAAGTAAACGAAACTTAGTAGTTGCTAAGAAAAAAAGTGAAATCGCACACAAAACAAATTGTTTATTCATTTTGCAGTAACGATACCAGTTGCGAATAATAGGGTAAACTACACAACAGCAACTACAAGATATGTTTTCATCATGAAACTGTATATAAATACAAATTTAGCAGAAATTATTTTTTTTGTCACACACAATTCAGACAAGCAAGGCGTACAGGGTCCTGTACGTCTTTATTGATCATGGGTTATGCGGGGGGTGCATGCACGGCCATACGCCATTCATAACAAGGCCTGTAAACTAAGGACACTCCACATGTTTAAGTTCACCCACGTGTCTAGAGTGTTTGTTGAAAAACAACTCAAAAACCTCAAGCATCAAAAATATACTGGTTTGGATGGACTGCCACCATGTTTTTTGAAAGAAAACGTGTCAATTATTGTAACACCATTATCCAATGTCATAAACTTATATTTATCTACCAGCGTAATACCAAATGAATGTAACGTAGTGAAGTTGATTCTCATTTTAACTAGGGTTCAGTACACGAGCCGGACAACTACCGACCAATTTCGATCTTGCCCATTCTCTCAAAGATTCTAGAGCATACTGTTCATTTGCAGATTATGAAATATTTAGAACCCAACCTTCTTTTAAACAACGCCCAATTTCGTTATCGTAAAAACAGATCAATGGAGTTAGCAGCCACCTTGTTTACTGATTCAATAGGAAAACAAGTTGATAATGGCAAACTTCTTGGCTCTGTCTTCATTGACTTGTAAAAGGCGTTTGACATTGTTGGCCATGACAAACTATTGGATAAACTTTATTCTTATGGTGCATGCAGAAAAGAGTGGAAATGGTTTCACAGCTATTTATTGGAATGGAGTCAGTGTGTATAACTAAATGGAAGCATCTCTAATAATCAACCAGTGGAGTTCAATGGGCTCAATCATTGGACCAACACTATTTGTTATTTTTTAATGACTTTTCCAAATGCTTAAAACACTGCTAAGTAATTGAATTTGCTGATGACACTGTTATTTATGTCGATGATAGTAATTTTCATGTTGAAGACCTGAAAGCAATTTCAAATTAATTTTATGAAAAAGACCTTATTATCAATTTTACAAAGGGTAAAACACAGCATATGCTTTTTGAGATAACTAAACGCACAAACAATAGAATTATAGAACTTTACTGCTGTAGTATGAAACTGGATACAACAAGCACTTTTTTAAATTTAATGTCAATCTTTTTAACCCCTATTTTTTTAAATTTAATTTTAACTAATTTTTAAATTTTAAACAGGAAATATAGAAAAAATTATTTTTATTGGTATATTTATCCTGTATAAATATTCATTTATTATAATAATAACTAATAAAACCTCCTACAGAAAAGTCATTCTCCTCATCAATGTCAGTTTCCAAGCAGTAAGCAAAAACTAGATTACACACGAACACACAGACAGGAGGGAATTTATAAAACTCTGATAGCTAATGCCGAAAGAATTTCAAGTAAATTTTTAAATAATTTCTTTTAGGCCTACAATGACCTTGTTTCAAATTTTGAGCCTGCGAAGCAAGAATTTTTGACCTGCTGCCATATAAGTCAAAAGATGAAAATTTTAAGAATATATATATATACAAAATAAGAGCAGATTTAATTCTTTTATTATATTACATCGTATGGAAGCAGTTGGAAAAAATGCGCATTTCTCTGAATTTTTAAATAATTCAGTCCTCATAACTTGGAACTCAAAAATATGATTTACAAAACAATGAAAGAATCTAATTACCATTGCAAGTTATGAGTAATTTTAATTAGGTAAAAATCTTGATAAATATAATTTTTACGATAAGTTTTTTTTAATTCGTGACTTTAATGTTGATACATCTAAACCAATTCTCACAATTCATGTTACAGCTCTAAAAACATTGTAACAGAGAAAACATGTTGATGGTTGTGACAGTCTTAAAAGCAACTTTTAAGAAAAATTATAATTTTTAGCCACTAAAAAAATTTGATGAAATCATTTAAAAGAGATCTTAAAACAGTTAATTAGGAAAAATTTGGTAAAGGATTATATATATAAACTTTTTGAAAAAAAAATTTTCTAAATGTTTTGGAGAAACATGCTTCTATGAGAAGTAAACAATTAAGGAAAAAGTTCCCTGGAAATATTATTAAGTTAGTTATCTCATAAATAGCAAAAACAAAGCTCAATACAATTTTTAGTAGTTGGAAGGAATTATTGCAAGTTCTCTCTGCAAGGTTTAGTACTTGGAATATTGCTTTTTAATACTTATCTGAATGATTTCTTATTTTTGACAAATACTGACATTTGCAATTTAGCAAATGACATAACTCACTGCATATCTGGTTTATAGCAGAAAAAAGTGACACAGCAGAGATCGCCTAAAACACGCATGGTTTGAACGCATCTATAATTTAAAATAAAATCATATAAATTTTATTAAACTGACTATGGATAAGTTTGGTAGTTTCAGGGCATAGATATGAAGAAATATGGATAAAGATTAGAAACGATCAAATATTTTAGAGAAGAAGAATTATATATAAATCTAACTTTCATTGTATCATAACAATATTGCGCTTTATCTTTAATTAGGATGTTCCCACACATAATACATATACAGCCAATCCTGTAATACAAAATTAACAGGAATGGGCACTGAGATTTGTCTACAACGATTTCTGTTCAACTTCTGTAAAGATAAAAAAAAAAAACAGAAAAAAATCCATGGGGTATACTATTTTTATAAATGAGAAGCCCAATAATATCATTACTGAGAAATATGGCAAAAATTGCACTTTGTGAAAATATTCTACCCTAGGCTGTGTGATTTATTGTAGAATAAATTTTATCATAAACAAAATTAAAGATGAGTCTTTTTTATAAATATAATAAATAATAGATGAAAAATGCAGAAACAAAATTGGGATATGAGCTAATAAAGAGTTAAGCTTTACGCTAAAAGAATACAGGCATGCTTGTAAAAAAACATGATTTCAAAAGAAAATAATAACAACGATAGGATTATTACTTTATTTTTATAAACCACAAAATCAAAACAACATGTAAATAATACTTGGTTCCTCCACTGACACCTCTTTAAATAGAATTGGCCATCATAATATAGGAAGTAATGTTGATTTATACTCGCTATAGATTGATTGACAACTGTCAAAAAACGGGTCTTCATGCCGTAAATAATAAACGGGTCTCCATGCCGTAAATAAAAATAAATTACCCTCACTAAGTAAGTAAAAGTAAGAATTTATATTTATTGTGGAGGCAAAAAAATGGCCTT
>JAUZNK010034317.1:0-18285 GCA_035046665.1 Euphysa ruthae
TATGACCTGCACAGCGGGTCACAGGGAAAATCGGACGGTAAGTTATGACCCGCTCAGCGGGTCACAGGGAGTGAAAGGGTTAATACTAAAGCTTAGGGTAATTTTTATAAGATCCATATTGAAATACTCATTGTTTTATATATATCTATGATTTAGTGGCTAGTCTTTTGTGCTATGCAAGAGAAGGTTATTCGTGGCTCAAATCCTTATAATTATTGATTTTTCACAGTGCGATGCCATCTAATTTTGAACATATAAAAATGTAGTAGAAACTTGATTGTGTAAGTTTGTCCTTGCACTGATAGATCTAATGTTTTTTTTTTGGCAATTTATCATAATTGTTTTTTGATTTGATTGTTTGTTGTTTGATTTGATTGCTTAATTGTTTTTAAATTTTGTATTAAGTGACTGTAGATGATATTTGACCAAAATGACTTCCAAAATGAATATTATTTTTCCTTAGCGATGCTTGCGTAAAAGAGCTTACACGGGCTGTTACGAAATCCCATGTGAGATAGGCTTTGCGTGGACTGTTTTAAAAACCCCCTTGAGCCAATTTTAACGACCTGTTTACATTTATATAGCATAACGTCAAAAATTGGGTCTCAGAAAACTTGGTGTAGAAAGCAAATTTGTCACTCACACTACCAATATTGTTAACAAACACACTGTTGGGTAGGAATTGGTCTTTTGTCTTTTGTGAGTAAGTTATTGATTGCATCATAAGAAATGGCACTGCAACAAACTTTGCACCAAATCAAGATATTTCACTCCATTTTCTGCGACGATCTCATTTCCTAAGACAGTATTATCTCTCCAATTATTAAAGGTAGCTGCTAACTTAACTTCAAGAACTTCCTTCCCCTTTTCTAATTATGTTAAACTGACCCAGCCAGCAGTTTCTCTTTTATAACTCGATACCTTAATTGTGTCACTGATTACGGATAATATGTGCGCTTGTGACTTCTTCTTCCTTCATAAAATTATTAGTTATGTAAAATAAATAAATAACGTAAACAGAAAAAAAGAAACAAAAATTTAACACAAACTAAATTGTAATATATATTTCACACCATGAATGAAACAGCTATTATTTATAAATTATGTTTAATGTTGTGAAAAGATAACTAAAAAAATGTTTTCCTAAGAGAAGTTTTACACAAGCTATATATGGCCCGTTTAAATTGATTTCCGCTAATGTGGGCACAGGCCTGGGCGAAAGCCCGCATCTCCTCGAATCGCCTAGTTCCACTGTTTGCGTTTCATAAGTTTAATTTTCCCTCTTAATTCTTAACGATCAACGCCATTAAATTGTTTAATTTAATTTTTTATGGGAATTTAGATATTTGATATTTGTCTAGATATTTGTCTGAAACGATTCAGGAAACCAAATGAGTCTTTTCTTGGGGTGCATTCTGTCACAAAAATCCTGAATGATTTATCTTCAGTTAATTGATTTTTTTGGAAGAGCTTTTATAATTTTTCACTTAGTTATTGTTTAAGTGCTGTTTTGTTGTTATGAGTTTATTCAAGTCGTTTTCATACAACGTGGCTTTTTTTTTGGTGTGGTACTACATAGGCTGTAAATTTACATAAGCACTTCGCTGTAAAATTTTTTATAAAAACACTAAAAATATAAAATGCAGTTGAGAAACTTTACTTTGAGAACTGACATAGTCGATTAAAAAGCTTTTAGTTTAAATTAGACTTAGAGGAATTGAATTATTTACTGCTATGGTCTTTAATAAGTTTTAACCAATCTTTATGAAGAAATTTTTAGAAAACTATTTAAAGAACATGGACCATTAAAGCACTAAATTAAAAGAAGAATTAAAATTTTGTTTGGTTTGAGTTTGGGTTTCTACCTAAACATCTTACCCAATTTTTTGTATCTTTCTGCCAAAAATATGATGAATTATTGAAAAATATACATAAACATTGGCAAAATACTCTCTTGTGAGAAAACCTTATATAAAAACAGGAAATATTAAATGAGCAATAGAGTGGTTTCTATTTTGAAATAATAGTCTGACAACATTTTTTAACTTGAGAAAATTTTATTAGGTGCTGATACTAGTCTACCAGTATCACAAAGTCTGTTATTTTAGCCTTAGTTGGCAGGTGTGCTGGTGTGTGGCTCCACTGTAAAACAGCCAAATTCAAAAACTTTTTCCTCAATATTTTACCAAATAAACCCCTCTGCTACACCTGCTAGCATTTTAAGACTCTTTCTGCTATATCTTATAATCGATCATTGTTTTCTTTAATATTGGTAGTTCATTTAAAACTATTTAAGCGAGATATGGTATTTGTTATTTTATGTTATTTTGTTTAGTTTCCGTTAAAAGACGACAAGAACTTTGATTTGCAGATGATATGGCTGGGCGAAGAGTCTGAGGTGAGTACTGTTTAGATTAGTGAGATTAGATATTTGTGACTGAATTTTAATTATAGTTTCTCACAGTATACAGTAGACGTTAGTGTGAACTGTAAATATTTTCCAAGAAGATGATGTAGTTCTTGAGGAAATAGTCCCTGAATATGCATTACTACAATCATTGTCAAAATATCATGACACTTATATGCCATTAGGACACGTTAATAATTAAAAAAAAATATATCATAAGCAGTTAAAAATATGGGTACACTGCCCTTGGCATATTCATCTTTGCGTTTAACTTTTGTAAAAAAAAACTTTTGTTTATAAACTTGTAGACTTAGAAATTAGAAATTACAAAAATAAAATTTTTCTATGCTGGATTTAAGTGGTAAAAGTGACAATTCCATACTCATTTGGGTTTGTTATCTTTTTTGTGATTTTGGTCAAGAAAATCACTTTACAAGATGCGTCAAATGTGAGTTTTTGCTAAAATTTGATAAACGTGTCATATAATATGTCCATGGTTGTAGGTCATGGGTTTTTTCAAATTTGAAATTCTTCTCATTTTCTTCCTAAAACTTCACAAACTAAAATTAGTAATTCAAAAACACGCCTGCAAAACGATCACGTAAAATTGCGTTTTTTTTCCAATGTTTTGAAACTGTTTGAGCAACCAAACCAGTTCTAAATCTACGGATCTGCTGAACTTTTCCAAAACAAAATTTTGCGGAGATTTCAATAAAATTGGTCTCCAGTCAATTGAAGTCATTTACCAGTCTAATATCTCCTTCAAAGTGAAAACACACGAAACCCATACTTTTTCATGACTGGGATTTTTTTATTACATCGAAATCCCAGTCTTGTTTGGAAGGCATGCAAAGTGTTAAGTTAAAAAATTGTGCTGCTCTTTTTGAATAGGTGTTTGCTAACATCGATCATTTTTGTTGGGTTGTTGTCAAATTAAATGAAATTTCAAATTGATGTATGAGAATTTCTTTCCCATATTAAAGAGAGGTGCATCAATAAGGTTAAATAAGAAAGGGAGGGAGAGGAGAGGAGGACGGTAAATATTTGAAAAAATTCTGGTATTTATTAGCCATACTCTGATAAAGCAGGAGAGAATAGAAATTTTGCATGTTTTCAGAATATAAAGCTTGTTTTTAAATTTTTATATGTTAAGCTGGCGGAATGGAATAAAGTAATAAGTAGTTGATTTTTAAAGAATAGGGCTTATTAGAAAAGGAAATTTATTTTGAAATTATTATTAACGCTCATTTATATTAGTTATTTTTTTTTTTTTAGCTTACCTTGAATTTCTAGCAAGTCAATAAAAATTTGATTATGCTTAGAAATATAAAAATTTATTTAGGAAATGTGGATGAAAATACTAATAAATTAATAAGTAAATTAATAAATTAGTAGTTGATATTAGTTTCAAAAACATGTCATTTTTGCTTTAAACTAATTTATGCACTGGAATATCTTCTTAATTACACTTTGTCATTCTGGCTCATCGTGTGTTCCGATAGGAGATCACATGCGTCATATTCTCTTTAAAAGTTTTTTTAATTTAAGTGATAGCCCTCTAAAACAAATTTCTATCTCTTGATTGACCATGCTCTCTGAAAAATCTCTGGTGCTAAAGGTTGCTAATTATACATCTTTCCAAACGTAACAATATCTCATACTTTCAGACCAATTTCGATCCTAAAATCACAGTGAAAATTAAATTCTGAAGTTAATTTAGAGGGTTTCTGATAAAAAGCAGCTAGTAGTGAGTTAATAGCTTTAATGGCTTTGAGAAAGCTTAAGAAATTTTTTTTAGGAATCATTAAAAATTTCTTTGTAAATGGAACATCTGTTTATTTTTGTTTTAAATTTTTTATTATTTTTGTTTTAAATATTAATTTTGTTGCAGACACAACTTCTTTTAACAACCATTGATTCTGGGTTACTTGGAGCAATGTTTGGATTAAAGATACCATCTCAATTATATTTAAGGTATTTAAATATTTATATTTATATTATTAATATATTTATATTTAAGGTACTAAGATAATTTTGGAGTTTCAAATTTTTTTTTCCACATGACCATAATATCACATTGTGATTATTTTGAAGATTAAAGAAATAAAAAAATTGTTTAAAACTCATTAAAAAAATCTGTTCATTAAACCTTTATAAAGTGAGTATGAAGTTAAAGGATCTTCTGGCAGATGTTTTTTGAGTTTTGAATCCATGGCGTAAAACTGTCCAAAAACAGGTTACACATTTTTTTCAAAAAATCTGATTCTGCTGAAATTTTCCTCGATACAAATGAGTATTATTTCTGAATATTATTTTATGGTGGCTGTTTTGAAAGTTTTTGTGGAACCAAGGCTTGGACTCAGTCCTAGAAACATTAGAAATGTGGTGCAAAAACTTATCTTTTTATCTTTCTTAAGGGTGAATTAAAATTGAAAAACATTACTGTTACTAATAGTTACTGTTTGGTTTGGTAAGAGTTCGTTAAACTTCGCATTGTTTTATATAAAATAGTAATAAACTTTTTTTCTGATTAATTGAAGCGAGAAGTTTCTATTTAGAATTTTGCTGATTTATCTATTTCTCTTTGTTTTAAATGGGTTTACATAAAGTCTAACATTGCGCATTGCGGTTAACTATTTATACCCATAAATAGAGCATGATATAGGAGCAATATATAACAATAAATATATAATAATAAATTATAAATTATATAACAATAAATATATAATAATAAAATAAGAGCAAAATTTTGGCAATGCAGAATATAGCGCATTATTAGTTTTAATTAGACGACGTGCTATAAACACCAATAACAACTGGACCATTAACTGTTATTCTTGACAGCTGCTTTTAACTTTCAGCTTTAAATTTTAACATTATAACACTTCTTTTTTTTTTTTTTTTTTTTTTTAGTGATAATGGTGGATTTAACTTTGAAAAAATCAATGAAAAAGTTGGGAAGACTGAAATCAGAAGTAGAAACGGAATAATGAAAAGTCCGTTAAATAATAATAAGGTAGGTTTAACAGTTATTTTTTTAATATTTATTTAATATTTTTTAAATATTTATTTAATTTTTTTAATATTTTATCAAAGCTTATTGGAAAAAAAATGTATTTAAATAAATATTTTTTTTTTAATAGGAGTATTTTTTCAGCTAATACTTCTCTTGAATTGAAAGCGTATATTCACACCTCCCTTGATTAGAAGACCCGTGCTCACACCTCCTTTTAACAGAAGTATTCTTTAATTAATAACCTTGAATTATTTTCTCAAATTATTTCTATTTTTTGTAAGTAAGTATTTATTCTGCCTTTGACAAAGATATATTTTAATAAACAAAGATAAAACATATAAAAAATCTTATCAATTGAACTCAGAAATAATTCTTCAATTTTATGTTTAATAGTGATGTAGTTTTTATGGTTCTTAACATTATTTGGTAGCTAGTTCCAAATCGAGGGACCTTTCCATGACAGACAATTTTTGCCCATATTTGTTCTATGTAGAGGAGCATACAGCTTCAAATTACTATTTTGCAATGGAATTAAAGTGGTGTCAGATAGTTTGAATATTTAAGAGATGTAGTTAAAGTTAGGATTGTAGAATTTTTGTTTAACTAAGCTTCTGTTCTCATTTCCTTTGAAGAAATGACCCTACGTGTTACATATTAAACATGTAATAAAAAAGCTTGAAAATATATCATTAAAAAACAAAAAATTGAATTTTTATAAAAGAAAAATGTGAATTAATTTATTTTAAACCTTCTTTTGCTAGACAACTACTCCCATTTGTAGTGATGGGGAGCCCCGATCTTGAAAATGATATGAACATCAGGAGTCCAGCATTTGTCATCTGTTGAGGGCAAATTAAATGACCGTGCAGGGCATTAAATGATCGTGCATCTGTCAGCACCTCTTTTTGTTACCGGGCCCAGATTTACCTAATTATGTCTAAACATGTTTAAACTTTTTTTAAAATTTATCTTCAGATTTATTAATATTAAAAATAAACAACAGGTGTGTTAATTTTCTCAGAATCTTTTTTTAAATTTTGGAAAATAGAAGCTCATATTACGCATCTTTTAAACCAAATAGCCACCTGTTTGTCTCTCTCGTTTTTTGCTATAGAGCCAAAGTATGATAGTTTTTGATTGACTAGTAATGTTTAATTTTCATCGCAATTATATCGTTTTTATACTTTAGTTTGAAGGAAATAAATAATAACTTGAAATATATTTTCATTTGTCAATTTTTATAGGTAGATAATTTTTTAAAAACATGTCATGAGTTCAATATTTATTCTGGCTAAGTTTCGGGAGACAACCTATTCCTGTCTTACAAATAAGGGTAAGTCTTTGATCCCTCAAATCTTAAATGGACCTAAGATTGTTACCTCTGCTAGAAATAAGGTAGAACTTTTTGCTGAGCTGTTCAGCAGTAACTCTTTTCTTGAAGATTCTGGCCACATATTGCCTGAATTTCCACCTAGGACTGACAACTTGACTCATTTCAAATGTTATTGCTGCTCTTGGTCCTTTTAATGCTACTGGAACTGAAATTCCTGGAGTTGTACCGCAAAATTGTTTTCCGGAACTCTCCAATTTTTTGCAGGTTGTTTAAGAAGTGTGTCACTAAATCCTATTTTTTCTCTTGCTGGAATTTGTCATCTGTTGACCCAGAATTCAAAAATTGTGGAGAGAGTTCAGATTCTCAAAATTACTTTCCTATCAGTTTCCTTTCAGTCATAACTAAGGTTTTTGAATTATTGATTAACTCATGTGTTACTCATCACTAAGAATCACTCAATCTGTTTTGTTATCTTCAGTATTGTTTTCGTTCTAGTAGGTCCACTGCTGATGGTATGACTGTCGTTTGTGAACATGTCTATCATTTTTTTGATGTTTGTGGTGAAAGCAGGCCAAATGCACTTTAAATCTCTAAGGCATTAGACATGGTGTGGCATGCTAGAGTTCTCCAAAACATGAAGTCTTATGGTATCTCTGCTGGTCAATATCATTAAATCTTTTTTGTCAGGCAGGGAAATCAAGGTGGTCCTCGATGGCCACTCTTTTCAAACTGTTATTCTGTAATTTCTGGTGTCCTTCAAGGTTCTGTTCTTTGCAAGCATGCTATATGTGTGAATGATACTACTTTGTACTCATCTTTAGGGAAGACAAAATATTGATAATGGTGAAATGGCAATTGATCTTTGTTGTTAAATGGGGTGAGAAATATTAAAAAATAACTTCTCTTGGAATTCTTTCATTCAATCCATTTAAAAATCTGCTGGTATGTTTAAAAAAAAAAGAAAGCATGAAAGTATTCCTGAAAAATGCAAGTTATGCCAGAAATAAAATAAAGCTTTAAACCTGTTATAATGTGACAGACAAGAGTTCACATCAGCAAATCTTTTTGAGTAAAAATTGGTTTAGTCCAAAGATGTATTAATGCGCCTATTTATTAATATATGCTCCATAGTTGGCAAATTTTAGTTGTGTTTTATGCTCTTATTTTAGATTCATACAAAATTTTTTTAGATAATTGTAAAATAAAATTTGTAAAATAATTTTAAGTACAGTTTTTAACTAATGACAAAGTTGGTTTGAATGTCCCATTTCTTTTAGCTCATTTTGATATCATATGTGTCGTCTGGTATGTTTTCTTTGTTCTCCATGTTTTCAACAAAAAAGCAAAAAGAATCATTCTTGGTGATAACAAAAGATGCTGGAAAAAACTTCTCAGTGGTTAAAATCCCATTCATTGTACGTGAACAAACTCCAATATTGTTTCATCCCTCTAAGGAAGATTGGATAATTGCTCTTGAAAAACAGGTGAGGTGTTATTTGTAACTTTAGGATATTTACATTTGTTGTCTGGCTGAGTGGATAAGGCAATGTTCTCCTGATCCTAGAGCTGGGGATTCAAAACCACCTCGAAACCATTGATTTTTTACTGCAAGCTCAAATAGAAGTTCTAAGTACACCAGAACCAAACCTGCTGTCCTTTCTGTTATAAATTTGTTCGAAAACTATTTGTTGGCCTCACATTAAAATATGTTGATACGTTGGAAATACATGGTATAAGTAAATTTTAAATTCAAACTGCTGGTATGATCTAGATTTTCCTAACTACAATTTTTAAAGGCCACAGTTTTTTCATGGTTTTTCAGGAAACTGAAAATTTCATACTTTAATTTAGAAATTTAGTATTATATTAAAAACTCATAATAAAATTTTATTATTACATGATTTATTCGATCACTATCATCTTTTAATACAAAAACTATAAGCACCTGTAGTGGAATTGAAGGGCAGAGCTGTTTTGAGTTCAGGGCACTGAAATATAGTTATATGACTTCCTTATATAGTTATATGGCTTCCTTATATAGTTATATGACTTCCTTATATAGCTTTTTAAATGCATGCAAAATTTAAATGCTGCTTTTTTTGGAAAAAATCAAACTATTCTCAAAATATAATTTCATTAAATTCTCAGGAATATTTAATATTCAAAAGCGAAAAAGAAGGTTATTTTTCTATCAAATTTATGATCTTATTTACATGAGAATCAAGATTCTTCAATTGAAGTACCAATATTCCTTTAGTTTGATTCCTTTTATTCTAATAAATTTACATGTGGCTGACACCTCATAGTATTTTTAAACTCAAATAGTTTATTGAATTATCTGTTTGTTTATTACAATATGAAAAGCCCTTTTTTCTTTTCTGGATATTCTGGTATGATAATCAGCTATAAATTCAAGAGTAAAATAATGACATAATTTGTGACATATATTTTCATATCCCTATTGAGAGAGAGGCTATTAACTTTTCCTAGATGGCCTACCTAAATGTGTTCTGCATGAGAATATGAATATAAATCTTGAAAAACTGTAGTATACTATAACTTGAGTTAACTTTTAAATTTTCTTTTATTAGTATAACAAAATTTTATTTTTGGTAAATCACGCTTTACCTTAGGGATTAGATAATAATGTATAATTGAGTATAAATGTTAAGAATTATTTTTGATAATTGTTTAGGTATATTTTTCAAGACAAACTAGAAAAAGTTTTTGTACAAAAAAGTGATATCCAATTATAATCTACCAATCACTCACAATATAGATTTTAAAAATTGCATCTTGTAACAAAAAAAAATGCTGTGGTGATGAAGATATGGAAGAAATACTTGATAATATAACTTTGATGGTTTATCAGAAAGTTAAACCTGAAGTACATGTCTAAAGTTTAAAGAGTGGAAAAAGGGAAGTGATAAAGAACAATATCTTGCAGCAAAGAGGTGAACAAGATCAGTAGTATATGCATCAAAGAAAAGCGCTGATAAAGAAAGGTTTCCAAACCCATTGGCAAGAGATGATGAAAGGAATGAGATTTTTTAAATTGTTAAGCATATGCCCAGGACAAATCAGGATATTGTAGGCGAAAAGTGTATTAGAGATGATGCAGGTAATTTAGCTTTTGATGAACAGTCTAAGAGAGAAGCATGGAAAAGCTATTATGGTAGACTCCTTAATACAGAGTTTGAATGAGATAGGAATTGATTGCCGCCAGCTGAAACAATTGTGGCCCAGCTTTGAGGATAGAGAAAGATTGGGTAGAATTCGCTATGTCTATGGTGAAAAGTAAGGAAGCTACCAGGCCATCAGGAATAGTTTCAGAAATCTCGAAAACCTCTGTTGAGACTGGTATTGATTTGCTAACCAATAGATCCAGCTGTTGTAAGTAATGATTTCTTGGAGATGGCTGACAAGTTTTGCTATCTAGGAGATATGATTAGTACAGGTGGTGGTGTAGAGGAAAGTTGTGTTGCCAAGATAAGATATGGGTGGAAAACGTTTAGAGAACTTTTACATTTATTGACCGCTAAAGCGCTTTCACTACTAGCAAAATGTAGATTCTATAATGCTTGTGTAAGAAGCGTCATGGTCTATAGTGGCGAGACTTGGGCAGTCAAGGAAAATGACCTGAATAAGTTAGAGAAAAACAATATGATGATAGTAAGATGGATATGTGAGGTGACATTGAAGGATAAGAAATCCTCTCAGGAGATAGGTGAAAGATGTGCTCTAGAAAGAGTTTGAGTAGTACTTCGAAAAAGTAGATTAAGGCGGATTGACCATGCTGAGAGAATGGATAACGATAACTGGGTTAAGAAATCGAGAGGAATAGATATCGATGAGAACCACGAGAAGGGTAGACCACAGATGACTTGGGAAAAGTTTGTTAAAAATGACCTTAAGCAGATACGTATTCGAAGTGCATTGGCACAGAATAGATTTTTATGGGAGAGTGCCATTAATAACCCCGTCTAACCCATGATAGCTTGGAAAATGAATGTAAAACTGTATAAGAAGAAGAAGAACCATCCTGTTTTTAATAAAGCTGAAGTTGTGTCTCAATTTTTAATGAATCATATTTATCAGTGTGAATCTTTTTCTGGTATTAGTAAAATTGGTAACAAGACACTTTTTGCATCCGCTAAGAAAAGTTATCATTTCTTCTCACAAGCTAGCTTATTTTGAGCATAAAAAGACATCTTTTCAAGTAGTTTTTAAGTTTTGAACTTCTAAACCAGTAAAAATTAAAAATATGGCCTTGGCTTTCTACTTCTTTTAAAGATATTATGCTATTTCCTAGATACTAGAATTTCATTTGATAAAGTTTTTACTAATTTAAACTAAACGATAGTATTAATGAATATACATTTAAGAAAAAATTTATTGATTATGTACAAGATATACAAATATAAGTTTTATCCATAAGGTGGGTATTAGATTTTACACATCTTCTGACTTTCCTGCTTTTTTTCAATTCTACGTTTTTCTCATAATGGGCCCAAATATATACAATAGTATATAAAATATGATTTCCTTTACTTTAGTGTGTTGTTTTCTCATAACACTATTGTTAACAGTCTCTCAGAATCGTGTTTCATGGCATGGATTTGATTAATAGTTTTTCATATTTTTAAGCAACCAATTAATCATTGCATTTGTGTTTTTGGTTTTAATCTTACTAAGAACAACAGTTTAATCATCAGTGGTAAGATCTTTTGGACATACTTTTTTAGACAACACTCACAACACTTTACAGAGAGTATAACATTTCAATGCTGTCTTTCTCCTGTATCATTCATCTTATTGTTTGTTTAGCAGAATAATTTGTAATCTGTTTCAATTGTTTGTTTGTTTCAACTGCCCAACTATTCAATCATGCATGGGTGAAGACAAATGAAAATCCTAGAGTGAAATTAAGTAAATTATTCATAATGGGGAACCTTTACTGTATAGTTTTTGTCAAGTATTTTGATATAATGGTTTCTCTAACATATGAATATGTGCTAGGATATGACACTAATCATTTTTTGCAAAGTATTTATGCTGAAAAAAAAGTTACCAAAAAATTGAAATTTGGTCACAGTCTTGCTAATATTTTCATTAAGAATTATTAGGAGCTAATGTTTAATCTTTAAAATTTTTATAATGGTTTGATAAAATGATCTTAACTTTATTACATTTGATTTGATTTCTAAAATAGCATTTCATAAAAAAAAATTAATTATCAGATATTTGTAAAAAAATCTACAGTAATATTGTTAAATCTATCTTTGTACTTTTACTTGTCGTGTTTAGGGTGGAGCATGGATTTCCAAAGATTTTGGAGTTTCTTGGAAAGCTATGATGAAAGGCCATTTAGTATCATCAGTTAAATGGTAGGGATTTTGATACTTAAGGACAATCTATGAATATAAAAGTGCAAATTTAGTGCTATCAAAGTTTTATGTCAGAATTTAGTAAAAAATTTACTGAAGCCGCCCTTCCTTTGTTTGTCGTTTTGAGTCATTCGGTCGACAATTATTTATTTTTGTTTGTTTTTTTTTTTGCAGAAAAAAATATGTCTAAGTCTCTCATTTTAAGCTCTGTAGTCGTTCACATGCGACAAAAATCCTATTATTTTCCATATACTAGTTTTCTAGCATTTATTTTGAAGCTCTTTCTAATATCTGTATAAAACTGCCATATTGATACCTTCACAACAGTAAAACATAGCCATGTCATTTTGTTTTTTATAGTTATAAATTTTATATATTCAAAACATAAAAAATACAAGTATGAAAGTGATAATAACAAATAGATCGACTAAGTAATAACAAAAAGTAGTCACCATTTTGTTTGTTTATAAAAAAAAAATTGCGAATCCAATGTCAGCCGAAAAATGACTGCTGTTTTTTTTTTTTTTTTTTTTTTTTTTTTTTTTTTTTTTTTTTTTTTTTTTGGAGTCAGGACTTGGGAGATTTATTGTAAAATAAAATTAATTATCTCAATATTAAGTCAAAATTATTAAGATCGGAAAGTTTTTGATGGAGTCTGTCGGAATACGGCAAACAAAGTTATTTTTAAGGATGGCCTGATTTAGGTAATTGTCATATTATCTGTAGTTATAACAGCCCTATTTATAGAATGGATTTGGTGGCATTAAAATTTCGACAGCGTTTATAACTCAAAGAATTTTCCCCAAGCTCAGATATTATGGAAAAACAGGCTTTTTTGGTTCACTAAGTTTTTACCAGCTCCATATTTTTCAATCTTTTTACCCTGTAAAATATGCTTTAATCAATAGGTATTATATTCTGGTCCACTCTAGAATAAATTAAGATTAGTTTAACATTTGAAATATGTCATGCATTCCAAAAACTTCAAATTCTTTTGTATGGCAGGGAATTAATTTTAAGCCAAATTAACCTGTGCACATACTTCTCTTGTGGATCCAAGATAATTTTTGTAGTTTTAAGCTATATAAAGCACATAGATTGCTTTTGTTGAAGATACGAGATAGCGAGTTTGTTAGTTTTAGGAAGCCATGTAAGTGTGTACACTGTTTCTGTTCTGGATACAAGATAATTCTCTTCTTTAAGCTATGTAGATACAGACCCAACCTTTCTATTGTTTTAACTCCTGTAATTTATATGCAATATCATTAAAAATGACAATGTACTCAATAACTCATTCAGTGGGTTAGAGGTATTATAACAATAATTTATTCAAGATATACTTGCAATAAGTGTTTTAAATTATACTTTGTAATTTATATATAGCAATAGTGCAGTAAGGATTGCTTCTTTGATTTTATCTTTATCCAATGAACATTAAAAATTTTTCTCAAGTTAAAAAAAATCTAAGAAATTTGATAAATTTTCATTTTAGAATAATAGAAATACTCAAAGTTTTGTTGATAAATTAGGTAGTTTATTTCCACTCTCCCAAAGATTATACAACGTCTCATACTTAAATTTGCTTTTAATTTATAGTTCAGTCTCATTGATTAGAAAAAAAATTTTCAATTATAATACCCAATCCAAGTTTTTTGTTTTAATCCAGAATTCAAGTTTTTTCTGTAATGAATGCACATTTTTCTGAACGTTGCTCTTTCATACATATTGCTAGGGGAGCAGCGGAAGGTAAAGAAGGGGAAGAAATATACCTTGCTACACGCAAAGAAAGTAAGTACTTTTATCTACACTCATATGATAGGTTAAAATGTAAAATAATTCATAGTCTTGTTTTATTGAGGTAAGAATTTGCTTAATTACATTTCTTTATAATATCTTTACTAAAAATTTGTTTTTTTATGAAAGACAAAATATGTTGGCATGTTTGTCATACATTGATTATAATAATAATAATAATAATAGGACAACATATTTCCAACATATATTTTTAAACCTGGGGCCAACAATTAGCTTCAAGCTATTTATTTCAGAAGGTTCCTATGAGTTTGGTTCTGGTGTACTTAGAGCTCCCATTTAAGTTTATGGTAAATAACCGCTTGGCCAGAAAACCATAAACTTGTCGCAATGAATTGCTACTCATACGCTGAGTGGGCGATATCCAGATTTGAACACGGAACCTTACGGTTAGGAATCAGATGTGTTACCAACTGAGCTATCCAGTTACAATTTTACCAGTTGAGCTTTAAAATACAACAAATTAAGCGTGTTAAGCAAACTAAGTGAAGAAGTTATCAAAAAAAAAAAAATTTTTTTCTAGTACAAGATTGGTTTTATGAGAATGATTTAGAATTACCAATTATTATCTCAACCGGTACAATATAAACAACCGGTACAATATAAACAACCGGTACAATATAAACAACCGGTACAATATAAACAACCGGTACAATATAAACAAAGTAATATTGGACCTGAGGACTAAGACTAGAAAATTTTCACTTATCAGATATAAGGAAGTAAATTAAGAGCCAAATAGAACTTTAAATTATGGAGAGAAAATACTAATACTTTAAGTCGATTTCTGTAAGGCAAAAAGCCATTACTAGGCAGAAAGCTAAAATAAGATAAAGCAGGTCTTACACTAACTGAGAAAGATGTTGGTTGACATTAGACTTAAAGGATTGGAGATCATAATTTGAAGGAAAGCAATCAAAAGGCAGAAAGTTTCACAAGTGAGCATTACGTGGGAAGAAGCTAGACGAATAAAAGATTTTGTGAAGTTTGTAAATCAAGTGGAAACCTTTATAAAAGGAAAAGATAATTGTTCAACTGTAGAAGGGATAGAGATAAAGAAGTGTACAAATCATCAGGGTTTTCAAGAGAGATTTAGTGAGCTATAGAAAGAGTGTCACTGATAAAGATGCCAAGGCCATGCTTGTGAAATGATGACTCTTTGCAATTGATATAAACGTAACCAGGTACAGGAAAGTCAGAAAAACTTGTGGTAGGATCAAGATTTGTCTCACAAATTGCCGAGATGTAAGGTGATGAACTAGAGAGAAAAAATTCTACATGAAAAAATTTACTACAAAGACCACAAATGTTGATGAACAAAAGAGATGCAGGTTTGGGTGATGTTTAACAGCCTGATTTAGGTTTACTAATAATTATCATAATCTAACATTGAGTTTAAAAGAAGTCTTACTGCCTTGTTTGGATAATTTGTACAGAAAGTCAGATCAGTTTATTATTTTGCCTATCAATTATGAATTTTTTGGCTGAGAAAATTCAGCATTGTGGAAGTGAGCCAATAGATGCAGGATCATCCTCCAAGCACAACTTGGCAATACAACTGCAACTCCATTTAACAATTGTTATTGGAGCAGCAAAGAGCTTGGGCTCGTTTTACCGTTCAGGAATCTAGCAATCAGGAAACTACTATCTCTGTACCCTCAACAGAGACAGCTATCAAGCATTAAACTGATATGAGTATCCTACACTCATCAGACAAACAAAGATAGTAGGAAGACCGGTATTTGTTGCCCTAGAGCAGACATGTCAATGTAAGCAACACTGCATCCACATAAATCAATAAGCGAAGAGATGCTTCAAGACCGGGTGATATACTCTACCTATCTCTCAAGACAGTTATTTGTTTGCCAATCAGCGTTTTTATGGAGACACCTACTCTAGTAAGATTGCCACCCAAGTCTGAAGAGATCTTCCTCCCCTTGAGACAACACTGACCTCGCGTCATGCCAACCCGGTATTTGTAATGTCTTGGGGTATTATTTCTCCAAAAATCTGGGTCCACTTTAAGGAAATATATGAAAACATTTGTATCCAGCAAGGAAAATGAGCAAGTTTATGCAAAATTTCAAAATTCACTTAATCCAATTGAAAAAGCTGCAACATTTTTATGAACTTCTCTGTGTACTCTTTCTGTAGTTGTTTTTAACATTTTTTATTTTTAGAATAATTTTTTGTTAAAATCACATTAGATAATCCCCTACTGAGGAAGTAAATAAGTCCTAGATTTGCTATCAATAATTTTAATTCAAAAAAAATCTCTTGGTTTGAAAGTTTTCATTTGCCAAATTTTAAGCATGGTGATCTGAGTCTCCAGTGAATACTTTTTCCAAGCTTTTTGCAATACAGATAAAAAATTTAACAACTAGAAAAAGGGAATTACGGATATTTGACATCAGGGTAAAAACTTTTTGTAAAAATTTACAAAAAGCAAACAAATGAAGTCTGTGAACCCATATTGTCTCCTTTAGATAAAATGTATGCTCTTTATTTTATGTATTTTCTTCTGTATTTCATGCAATGTATGTTCTCAAATGCTGGTTTAAAAATTTTAACAAATCTTTTAAAAAAGATATTCACCATACCTATGAGAATTATAATACATGCATTTGTGATGTTTAAAAAGTAATATTTCTACAGTTGAATATTTTATTACCATTATTTATACAAATTTAATGCTAAAATAATTTTTACAATAATGAGGAAATGGGTACCATCTTTTTTCTTGTATCATGCAATGCCCATTTAAAGTGAAAATAATAATCGCATCTCTCAGTTTAGTATTTAAAAATAACAGATTGTGAACAAATAAATTGGTTTTTATACAAGGTTATTTTTCTTATAATCCTTTACTGATTTCTTTCTTTAGCTTTTGTTTTCTCTCTAATGCAGTTGGGTACATCTTCTTCGTCATTAACCCTCTGGAGGTCGCCTGATGGTGGGGATTTCTTTGAAGGTAAGATTTTACAACATGTTATTACCATTATCCTTGTTTCTGCCATCTGAATCAATTAAGATATACACTATAAAAGTTTTTCTGTGATATTTTACTTAGAAACCGTAAGAGTCATGCAAATAAAACGTGTTTAGATAAAATATTTGGGTAGTATTTGTCTGAAAGAAGCAATAAAGTGCTTTAAAAATTACATTAAGACATAATATTCGTAAAAGAAGACAAAAGCATAAATTTATGAGAATCCTTCGGAAGATATAGAAAAAGTACAAATACAAAATACAATATTAAGTCTTATTTCATTACATTGATTTTTAAAATGAGGCGTTTTTGTTACAAGGCAAGGCCTGAGCCTTAAAATTCATGTGAGTCCAAGAGTCTGACTTGCACTGAGACTTGAAAAATAATTGAAACGCAAGTCATTTTAGACTCGCGTAATAAAAATTCACGTTTATGCTTTCTATAATAAGCTAAATAAGTAATTTATTTAACCTATGTAAAATAAATTCAATGAAATAAATAATACATTCCTAATAATTATTTTGTTTTTAATTTTATGGTCTGTATTTGGTTATTTATAAAACCGTCTTTCAACAGAAGAAATAAACAATTCCAAATACAGAGTGTTAAAAGTGCTTTAAATAAAATAAGCACACTTTTATTCTACCTCTAACAGTGCAGTAAACGACATAATGCATCTCAATAAGATTATAAAAACTTTTAAATCTGAGTCAAATTAGACTCCGCAGCCTCATGTCTGTTGCACAACGTGAATCTAATTTGACCCATGAGAAAGGCCTGTGGCTCTTATTATTATTTTTTTTTTTAATAAACATTTCCAATAAAAACATGTGTAGCATGGATAATGGATAACTTAAATAATGTGGACAGGCGACCTTTAATAAAAAAGATTTTATAAGGTGAGTTATCCATTTTTAAAAATATTTGCTAGTAATGATTAATGGTTTTTTTTGGCAAGCTTGCTTGTTTTGATAACTGAAAATGAGCTGTAAAAAAAGTTTATATTAACAGATTTTTGAAAATTAGATAACAATAAAGAAATTTAGGTAACTCTACGTTATCAAACAGTGCAAGCAAAAAAAAAAATTTAAAAAGAAAAATAATAGTTACTATAAAATAAAAATAAGTAAATAAGAAAAAAATAGGCACAAAAATTGTCTGTCACAACAATATTGGCATTTTGGAATATTTATAAATTACAAACCAAAAAAACTATTAAATAAATAAAAATATAAATATAATAAATAAATTAACCAATGGAAAGAAAAATAAACACAGATTTATCTTTTCTGAAATTAAAATTTCTTATATATATATATATATAAATTATATACACACACG
>JAUZNK010034328.1:0-18283 GCA_035046665.1 Euphysa ruthae
CGATGGGCCATGTATGAATTCGAATGTATGAACTGAAATGCATGAATTTGAATCTACTTTTCCATAGTCACAAAACCTCCTGAGATTAATACTGTTGACACTGTTAAAGCTTGACCAATAGCTTAATAAATTAAGTTTTTAAGCGTGTTGAATTTAAGGACCTGTTCTGCGTCCTAATTAATCTTGATTAGCAACATTATTTTCTTCAATATAGGAAACCGGTAAGAAAGGAGTAGCAAAACTACAACAAGCATCGTATAAGACCAATGTTCGCGTTTATAACTTTATAGGTTATCGTTTTTTGGTTTTTCATATTTTTCGATTTTTTTTTTTTAAAACCTGCATCATTTTCTTTTGCTGTTGGAAAAGCATTTTGGTGATTTTTTGACTTAAATCTACTTTTTAGTTTTGGTTTAAATTTTAATGTGGATATTTCTATTATATTTCTATCTTCAAAATCTTCATGCATAAAGCATAGAATATTCTCAGAGTTCATTTTCTTATTTATTATCTCTATTCCAAGAAGTGAATCATGATACAGATGTTTTATGTAGCTATGAAATTTATGGTGAAATACAACATTCAGTTGATTTTTAGAATGTAAGAAATATGTTTATGAAGAAAAATAAAAATGAAACGTAAGTAGATAGAAACAGAGAAACGCAAAAAAAAAAAAAAAAAAAAAAAAAATCACAAAATAAGTATATAAATTCGTCTCATATATCAGGCTGATACCAGATGGCTAGATTAATTAGAGATTTTTTAATCCTCAAAAATGTGATACCTCATAAATAATTGAAAAAAAATGTTTTTAATGTTACTTCATCAGCTCTGAGTGTTTTATAAATTTTGCATTTTGTAATTTTGCTTACAGAGTCGCTTCTCAAAAAAATAAAAGAAACAAGCAGAAAAGAAAAAAAAGACGTAAAAGTTGGTTTGTTTCATTGTCACTTGATAAAATGACTGATGTGGCGACACAGCACTCAATATAACATAACTTTTATTTCATTACGCGACAATTGGCATGCTTAGCGTTTTATTTATACACATAATTTATCCCAATCAAAACTTATTTGTTTCACGGCGCAAGCTATCAATACGCTTCAAACCCCTTAAAACAAAAATATTGTTGTTTGGAAGGAAAGGTAGAATAATATTTTTAACATGTCTAAACGGCGCCTTTAAGAATATGACATGTCAAAATTTTATCAAAATTTAATCAATAGATATTAATTGTGGACATCACATCACATCTAGTACTCCTCCCAAAAATCTGCCATTAAAATATTAGTTTGATATTAAACATAACATTTTAATTTCTGTAAATAAAAGGATTGTAAAGTCATACTGTTGAATGTCAAAACTTTATAAATATATATTCACGAACACTTAAGTTGCTGATTAGACTATACTTACAAAAATATCTTCAGGGAGATAATATTATCATTTGAAATTTTTCTAGTTATGAAAAAAGGGAGTTTTTCTATTACCATTCTTTGATTTATCCAAAGGAAATACAAAAAACAAAATTTTTTATGTTAAACAAAGTATGCAAAATATAACTTCTTTGCCAATATTTGACTGTGGGTCCCTGCAGTTTGTCATTTGAATAAAGGCGCTCATGTCTGGTTGTTCATAGTACTTATTTAGAGTTATTAACTCATAACTAGAATAGCTTATATGAATATTTTCTTGGTATTTCATTAACAATATCTGTATTCAAAAAATTTAGAAGAGTTATTTATTCTTGGTAGTTTCCACCCGATCTCAAGGGTGTAAATATTTCTTGGCAATATTCCTCCCCAGCAAGAGATATTCTCAGGTAATTAGGGGATAAAGGCAAAGACCTTTGTAGAATACGAATTGGGATTTTATTGATATTCATGTGCAAGTTAGCCTCACTCGTTGAATTTTTGCATGAGTGGAATCTTGCCTGAAAATTTTCCCAGTGATATAAACCGCCAAGTACATGAGAGAACGGCGCTGAAAGATTTTCTTATCGCATAATGTGCCATGAATACGGGCGAAGGTTGTTCGATAAAAGTAAAATTTCGATCTGTCATAATGCACCATGTACTGGAAAAAGAGCGTTGTTACCGAAATGTTTTCCATCACGCTTATCAATATTTCTTTGTACGAATTTAACATTTCTTGTTTTACAGAGGTAGTTCTCATGTTGTAGACTTGGCTGCGATTAAATTTGATAACAGCTTTATTTACAGCGAAAGGAAAATCAAAAGGTTTTCTCTAGGGAAAAATCATATTGATATACTTATATTTAACAAATAATAAAGAAAGAGAAATGATTCTTGAATTAAATGAAGTATTGCTTCCCGTCCATAAAATCCTTGCTCTCTGATTATTGCTCTATTTGTGCAATATGAATATTTGTATTCAGAAATAAATAAAAACCTTCGGTAAGTAAAATTTATAGAATAAGTATATTTAAAAATATTCCTCAAAGTTGAAACATAAAAATAAGACGTAATATTTACAGAATTTAAGAATTAGCTAAAAATACGATGGCCCTGAAGTGTCACTATTTTGCTTCATTTTAAAAAGATTAAATTCCTTATTTTTAATACAGTTTGTTACTTATAAGTACTTTATTACTGGATGGTTTACTTTAATTTAAAATAAACATAAGAAACATACACACAATGCACATTAAAAAACGAAATGTTTATTTATAATAGATAAGTATATATGACCCTTCAGGGCCATCGTATAAAAAAAATGAAAATTTTTTTACCTTTGACAACTGAATAATTTTTTCCTTCCCGCATTAAAATCTTGCTTAAACTCATCGTCAAAACATACACAAGAATTTCTTAAATCTTAAATCTTTCTATGTTTAGCCTCAACGCTGTTTTAAACTGTGAAATTATCATGAAGAAAATTTCTAAAAATGGACTTTTCAGTATTGTGTAATAGTAAAGGAATGGAGTAAAAATCTAATTTAAAAATTTAATTAAAAAATTTAAAAAACGGGCCTAAAACTTTCATAAAAGTTCCTTAGTTATTTACTAACTGTGTTTTTTCAAAAAACCCGTTTTCAGTTTCTTCTTTAAAATTCAGAAATAATTCTTTAAAAATAATCACTAACCACGATAGAAGACAGCAGGAAGTTGGAATAAAAGGAAATGTTGTATTTTTTGATAACGGTTCTCAATAGCTGTCGTACCGTGTAGGAGGAATAAAAATAAACGTGAGACAATATCTGTCACTCAAATATCAAATTTACTCTACTCGTAATTTATGTCTATATATATTCAAATACAGTCCCTATAAAAAAATCGACATCAAGAATAGATAAATCGGTGGTTGTTAACAGCTAAAATGTTAAAGCAGCTAAATGTGCATCCAAAATTCAATCAAAGTTATAAATATCATGCAGTAAATGAAATTCTTAGTTTTATGATGACTATTAAAACAGAATTGTATAAAACAAAGGAAAATAATTAGATTTTTACAAATTTCATAGCTCATATCTAGTATAGATTTTATTAATTATTCTTTTTACACAGCCTAGCCACATTTAATTATAAGAAATAAAGGCATATTTATGTGAGCGCTTTCGTATTAGCTATTTAATACCCTTATCCCTATATAAATCATGAATCAAATTCCATTTGAAAGATCAAATGGAATTTGATTAAAGCTGCTTGCCAAATCTTAAGAGTCTTTTTAAAAAAACCAAAAAGATAATTTATCGGACTTTATTATTGTTATTACTTTTTTATAGAAATATTCTCTTTATATGTACAGAGTTTACAAATCTTTAGAAATATATTAACTAAATGGAAAGGATGAATAAGGAAGGCTAGAACGTCCACTAATATGTGAAGGATGTCCATAAGGGCTATACCGATGAGGAGCACTTGGAGAACGATAGTCACACGTAATTTCATTTTGACTAACTTTTTTAACATTCTTTTTGCACAAACAGCCATCTATAGCACAAATGCTTATTGGTTGTGCTCTTGCTACTGGTTTAATGTAGCTTTCACACGTATGTTGCTGCTTTTGCTGCTGAAACGTAGTATGAGTTTTTAGATGTTGAAAAAGTTCTTCCGAAGATGAGAATCCACATCCGCAATGGCGACCGTCGGATACCCAGTTACATATATAAGGCTTAGGATTCGAGTGCAATTTTGTAAAACCATTTAAGCTGTTTGACAATGGTGCATGTGTATGCGCTATAAAAGGTGCGTGAGGGTGCGTACAAGAATTTAATGCTGTTGTGTGAGGGTAGCTATGTATTGTAGGTTGTGGCGGAAACTTCGTACAATTTCTACAATCAGGATTGCGACATGTAGATGTAGGTTTATATTTATAAGATGAATGATGATTTTCGGGAACACACATATGACAGAAACAAGGTCGTAAAGCTGGTTTTACAGATGGAAAATGAGTAGAAGCCGGGATATTAGTGTGGATTCTATCTGCTCTACATTGATAGCACACTGGATGAGAGTGATGCGATGCCGCAGAATATGGCTGCGAAGAAACGCAGTGAAGAGGTGGTATTTTCTCGGTCAGTTGATTTTTTGACGATACAGCTTTTGAAACAGTTAACCTGTCATCGGAACTAGAAAGTCGTTCTACTTTTACAGTATTTTCATATGGTTTAAACACTTCAAATTTTTCTTTCGTCTTCCTTGCTGGTACGGGTAAAATGTCTAATTTACATTTAACAACTTCTACGTGTTTCTTATCAAAAGTTTTGGTAATAGTTGATGTCATATTGGTGCGTTCTTTATCTGGCTTTCCGATACTGCTACACGTTGCTGCAAGTAGCGCCAAAGGTGATGCTTTTGGCTCACCAACCTAAATAATAACATAAGGAATCTAAGATCAATTTGATTACAAATTAATTTTCAAATACTCAAAAATAAAGAAAGAACGCGCTCTTTTAACATCTAACCATATAAAATTTGTTTTAAAATGTGTGTCAATATTTTGGGCGAATAAAATGATATTTTTCTCTCTAAAAAATTTGTAACGAGCCCTTTACAAAACCAGTTTTTTAAAATGCGTGTTCATGTATTCTACTTAGAATATCTGCTTAGGTTGCTATTCAGAATATTTCTTCATGCATATTTAATTTAAGAAAAAAAATTTTTTTTTTTTTTTTTTCTTTTGCAATATCTAAATTTGTTTCATAAATTAAATTTCTCTTAATCAATATCGTCAATTAAATTTTTATGAACGGATTTCATTCCTTGAATCTTTGACATAAGATTCTTTTATAATAACAACGAATTAGAATGATGTGAAGAATTTTCCTGTTGGACCATTAAATATTAAATGTCTTATATATTAAACATATTAAATATCTTTCGTATTATTTTAGCCATTTCCCAGGCGGAATTATTAGTATTTTTTCGATTATTCTATTATTTTCGCGTACAAATAGCTTTATGAAATATTTATTATAGAAGGGTACACGGGTTTGGTCCTGGTGTACTTTTTGCTCTCATTTGAACTTAAGGTAAAGAAAATCTATGGTCGCTAAGGCGAGGTCGAACCCACACCTCCGTGACAGAAACCAAAGATTTAACCACTCGGCCAGAGAACCATCAATTAGGTATGGAAACTTATTAATCTGATGATGCTTTTGTATTTTCACACGAAATATTATATTGCAGAATATAAATTCAAAAAAAAAAGAACCTAATACTTTAATGCTCGTGTGATGAATAAAATAAATAATCGTTTTAAGTTTCTGCAAAATCTTTTATTAAAATTAACGTATTATAAAAAAATAAGAATAATTATATTTACATTGGATAATGGTTGCAAATACTCCGTACGAAATGGAAAAGTTTGTTTCACTATCATATCTTTAAAAAATGCTGCATTCTTCTCTGAAAAGCTGCGTGCTTCAGCTGAGATGGTCATCTTGAATATGATTTTACTCGCGGAATGCTTGGTGAGATTTGTATATGTACTTCAAACACACCGCTACAGACGGAATAATAAAAAAACATGCGCCGATCTTCTGGCTTGTCAATTATATATGGTTTTATCTTTACCGAATGCCAATAGCAAACGAAAATTTTTTAAATAATCAAATTTGATTGGTTTAAAAATAACAAAAAACTGTCAATAATAATGATTAGCAAGAGATTGTGATAATTTACACCCCCAATGAGTGATAAAGAAGGCGGGCTAAAATTAATTTTCGAGTCGCCATATAGGTTTTTTGCAGACAACGAGTCAATAAAAACTTGTCAGAAGGCTGTCAATCAAATTGTCGATTATATATTTCATCCAACTTAAAACACAGTCTATCAGAATTAATATAAACAGGAGTACAAATCATATATTTTTCTTTTTATCGATTATAAAAGAAGAGACAAGAACCACCTGCGGTTTCCAATTTTTTTTTCAATATTATACCTGATAATATTTGATATTTTGAAAATTTTTTAGAAATTTTACCTCAAAAAAATAGCTTTTATATTCTTTGTAGATTTAACAATGAAGCTGATAAGCTGGCAGTTGTTTGTTACAATTTATTCAGGTATGCCAAAAAATTTTTACACTAAAAAACAATTACTAAAGGCATTTTGAACAGCCCATGCATTAATGTTCGAGCTTAAACGTCGATGAACAAAATGTTATGACGATGTAGCATCATCAGTTTTTATGATTTTCCTCTATTAAATTAATAATGCGCTAGAATGGATAGCAAAGCATAAAAAAATTCAAAATTATTGTATAAATCCTTGATAACAAGTGGATATCTGCGTTTTGGATATTCGAAATATTCCTAAATTAAATTTTTAAATGTATAAAAAATAAAAAAATATTCTTGGAAGCATCTTAAAATTTTTAAAAATATGTATCTTATGCTCAGGAAAGGCGTTTTAGTGTTATCAGTTATTATGATTTTAATTTCTTTCAATTTTGATTCTCATTTTTCTTCTAAACAAGGGTTTAAAAAAAATATGCGTATTCGAAATCTGTTATTCCATATCCATTGTTCCAAATCCGTTATTCCAAAACCGTTATTCCAAATCCGTTAATCTTTTTAATCGTTTCTTCCACCAATATCTGGGAAGAGGTGGAGATTTTTCTCTCGGAAAGACTGGATTGTTCTATTAAAATACATTAATAGCCTTTTCCCTTTATAAACAGCTAGTATTCGTTTTTTAGTTATCATATTTGATTGAAATACGAAAATGAATTCAAACTTTCAATAAAAGTGAGGTAAAATGGAATAAAGAAATTATCAGAATATTTGGAAAATTCTGATTACCTTATATATCTAGACTGGCATAAATAACTTTACCTACTAAAAAGAATTATGTTAGAAAAACCGATTTTCACCAAAAATGCTCTAATTTCAAAAAAATTATCATTATATCTTTGGAAAGATCCAAAGATACCTAGTTCCTTTGAGCAAAGTTTAATTTTCCTACGGCAGATTTTAAACAAAACGACAAATTAATCGGTCTTCTTTGCTTAGCAAGGATATTAAACTTAATTCGAAATAAGCGCCCCAGACAAAGGGTAATTTAAAGATTTCAGAATCTTTAACTCCGATATCAGTATTATTTGAAAAATTCGAATGACTAGACGTAATCAAGCTGTTAGTTATAATTATCCATTATGTGAAATACATACTACCTGAAAAAAGCATTAAAGTTTTGTTTAAAAAAAAGTCTAAAAAATGTAATCTTGGCGCGGTTGATGACCGATTGCTTGATAAATTGGTGAATAAAAAACGTTGAACTTGTGTCAGACCATTGGAATATACAACGGCGAATTAACGTTAGCCTATTTTAAATAATCTAAATCATTTGATCTTTTTATGAAATGAAATCAAACAATCTGACTTATCCTCCGGGATACTTTTAAGTTTTCAATTTTTTCTTTTCATTTTTGCACGCAGAACCATGAATAATTGAACTATCTATAAATATCTTGTTATTGCCATATATAATACGTAATTGTAATACATATAAATACTTAAAACAATGGGATATCATTTTCAAACCTTACACCATACTTAAAATTCTTATCACCTCACAGAATTTAAATGGCTATCATATGAGATAATAATTTTGGAAAGAGAGATCCTTCCAAGAAACGGAGATAAAAATTTCTATCTGAAAATTGAATTTAAATTAAAAGGAAAAAAAAAACTTTTTAGCTTTAATTTCGAAACTACTTTTCGAAAAACATGACTTTTTATACTTAATGATACATGGCTAAAATATCCAAAAAAATAAACTTGTTTGTTATGATCTTGTGATTCATTAAATTCCGTTAAGACACGTTTGACAGCCAATATAAATGAGCAAACTTTTTTATTAGAACATCTAATATTTAACGAGAAGCATAAACATGAGATGATTTCTTGATTACATTTAAATGTTTGTGTAATATGACATATATCCATTTAAATAGCAAATATGGCGTCACCGGCGCTTTCAAAAGCCGGTGAATGGCAGTTTAGCTTACAGTGTCACAATGTTTAATGACAGCTAAACTGCTAAATTCACTGACAGTTTTTCAATCCAATTTGTCTGAGCTTACTTTATTTTGACAAATATGATAATTCTCTCTTTTGGATGGCTTATATTGAACATTTATTAAATCTACTTATATTCACTGAAAAATCGATTGATTGTATTTCCAACTCCCACTTATTTATATTTGATAATAAATTTAAAACAGCCGTTAAAATGGAAATTTATTTTTCATTGAGTGCCTATTCTTCTTTTTTGTTTTGATTCTTTCAACAGGTAACATTTTACCAACTTTGTTAATCCAACACACTGCATTTGTTTATATACTGCTCCAAATAAAAATAAAGTTTACCGTTTTTTTATTTATTTTATTATTTATTTTTATTTTTTTTTTTTTTTTTTGTGTTTATGGGTACATATCCTTTCCCCTTAATGAAATATAACCATAAACTATAAGCATAAACTTTTGGTATTCAATTTTTTTCTGAGAAAATTTAAACAAGGCTTAAGCTGTCTTTATGCTATGATGTCATCAATTTTATGACCGTTATCAAATTACTTTAGTTATTTTTGCTATTGTTATATTGCTATTGTTTTTAACGTAACTATTTAAGAAATTGGCTTCTGTTTCCTTAGAAAATAGTACTTTGATACCCTAAAAATTAAGAAACTTTTGCTACAGAGAACCTGTAGGTTTAGAAGCTTATTAAACCTGCAGACACAGTCACATTAGTTTTACAAAACATTACATAAAAACATTATATGAAGATGGTATTACATACTAATTGCATAGTGTTAGACCAGATTTATGGTGTAGAAATCAACTCGCTGTCACGTTATCTCACAGTTTTTTTATAGCTGCCACATGAATGAAGCTTTCTTTAGTTGTTGGCAGTATGTTTTTACAACTCATATTTCTTTTTTTGTTTAAAGTTAGATGAGTTGTTTCATGTTTCCCACAGATGTAAACTGCTAAAAACATATTTTACTCTGAATATTAACTTCTTCAAAATATGCGTGCATAACTCCATGATCCATGTGAATGCATACTGAAAAAATAAATAAAAATCGTATTCAAAATTCCATATTTACAAATAAAATTGATCATATAATAAAACAACTGGAACGAGATTTTTAATTTACTGGTTGCTTTTAATGTTTTCCTTTAAAAAATGCTATAACATTTTATGTTCATTTTTTGGTTTTTTATAGGCTATTGATAGAACTATTTTTAAAAACAATTTTAGGAACTAGTTTTAACTCTATAACTGGGTAATTTTGCTTTTATAAATTTCAGCTCGAATACTAATAGTAGAAAGACTAATCAACAGTCTTATCCTTACGTTTAAATTTTTTATGAGAAAATGCCTTATGCTTAGCTGAACCTTAATAAATATTAGCACAAATACATGAATTGAGTAAAAGAAAATGCTATTGGCCAAAATTCCATCGATTAAACGGGATGAGTTCAGTTTAGCCCAGGGGTGGGGTCAGTTTGGGATAATCTCACAAAAGTTATAGTTAGAGAGTTAGTTATTTTAAACACAATGTAAAAATACACTGCTCGAAAAAAAAAATTCAACTTAGGCTTTATTTGATAAATGTAATCAAAGATTGTAAATTATAAATTTACCTTCATGCTCTGTCATATAGAACTCTAGTAACGTTTTAAAATTTTTATTTAATATTTAATGATGAAGCACCATTTTCTATCGTATTCTACAAATCTCAAAAGCACTTTTGTCATAGTGGCACTTTGTCTTTTACGGAAAAAGAAATTATTGATAAGGAAAAAGGAAAAAATATTTTATAAAGAGAGTTTTACTCTAAAACCCGAAGAGTAAGAACACGCCTATGATATCTTTGCATCAAATAAAAATAACATAAAAAGAAATGATCAGTTTGTAAATTTAACTGTTTTCACTATTTAGTAGTTCAAAATTGGTAGTTTTGGTGAGCGATATTTTAACAAAGAATGCAGATATTTAACAAATTATTCAGACATGATTGACAACAACCTTTTTAGAGTGACCCTTAAAATGTCGCTGTTGAAATTCTAAAGTGTTGAAGATGTAAGTGTTTACTGTAATGGAGTCATAGTGCATTGTTGGCTTTGATTTATTTTGTTATTGTAATTTTCGTCGATCAACTTTACATTGTTTGTGTAATATCTAATGTTATGTTAATTTATAATTTGATTTTTTTTTTTCGTAAAAGCAGAGCTCAGAAATAAAATGAGATAAAATGTGATTTTCGATCTTTTTGAAATAATTTAGTTCCTTATGTTTAACAAATTATTATCTACAAATGAAGAAATTTATGTTGTTTATTTATTATTATTATTATTATTATTTATTTATTTTTTTTTTTTGAAGACTGAAACAACACCTTTTCTGTTGCAAAATTTTCCGTTGGAATTTTGGTTAACCGCAGATCCTTGAGAATTCTTTCTTTCTCAATTAAAACATTTGAATTTCCTCGCTTAGTTTAAATAAATAAGACTTGATAATTTAATACCTGATGAAGATATGAAGAAATATACCAAATACAAAGCGCTATTTTGGTAAAATGGATCCATTCCCTCTATTTTCCCCTATTATTTCAATATTAGATGTTTTTTTTATATATATAAATTTTATTCAAATTGTTCAGCGATTTTATCAACTTTCATAGTCAATAATCTTGCATAATTATCAGAGAAATATATTTTCATTAGCTGTTTCTTCTTCGGGACTATTGAAATAAAATACACTTGTGATATAACCCTAAGAGCTGTGCTTGCCTTCTTTGGAATTAGCTTGCGATTTCTATATAGAATAGCAATAGTAGCCATATAGAGTAATCAGTTGGGCATGATACATTTTAAATTGATTGACAGATACTGTAATAGAAACAATTAAATTCAAAATAAATATAAGATATATATCAATAATATACGATCGGATTACATATCTTAAATACAACATACAAGGGATTCCGTTGCTTTAATCCTATCATAATTTAATGGTATCTTCTATTTCTCTAATTTCGTTTTCCTGTTTTGCAACCGTTAAAAGATGCCGATGTCTCAATAGCTTAGTTCTGCTGTTAGAAATTTTGTTTGCATTTAAATGTACTACATAAAAGATGTAACAATATTGACAGAAAAAGTTATCTCACTTAATTTAAATGCAATGAAAGAATGTTTAGCATAAATATTTCTTATTCTGTATGTGTCTGGGCGTGTTTACTTAAAATATTTGGACGAACGGAGCTTGCGTAACCATGCATGCTTGAGTTTAAAATAGTTATTACTAACCGGAAGACTCAGCTCTTGCAGCATTTATTTAAGCAAAACAAATGTGAACGGTAACCTTTTTTCGAGAATTTATAATTCATTTTCAAAACGTCTTTAAGCAGAGAGAAAAACAGAAAAATATTTAAATTAATATAATTCAATATTTAAAAACATTGAAATTTCATTTTTGATCACTTACTTTCTTTGCAATTTATTGCAGATTTTTGATCACTTACTTTCTCTGCAATTTATTGCAGATTTTTGATCACTTACTTTCTTTGCAATTTATTGCAGATTTTTTATAAAGTTATGGGAAACTCGGTCTCTACCTTCAATTAAGATGTTAAAGAATTTCATTTATTTTGAAGCTGTTTAAAGACAAGATTTAAGTTAAGTTTCAAGATGTAAATTAGATAAATACACTGGTTGAATCATATGCAGTGTTATCAATGATTCCAAAATACGGGGACCCAAAATTGCATAAAGACCTGGGTACTCAAGAAAACCCAGTTTCAAGGAGCTAACGACAACCTACACATCTTATTTTTGGGAGTTTTTATACTTAACAGATTTTTTATTCCTAAACAACCTCCAAAACATTTTGGGCCAAATTGTCGATTTTAAGTGTCTTTGAGCTCGTAAAGCACATTTATTAGGAAGTTATATTTGACTGCACAATAGCCAAATTATGAGACTTAATAGGTATATAAATCTAAATAGCAAATCTAGATTTAGTTTAATAATCACTCTGACCGTAATAACTAGAGGTTTTGAACTTATCATAAAATCTGATAATACAGATTATTTAAAAAAATATTATAAAGCTATGTTTGCTATTATTATTTTTTCCCTCCAATCGAAGCTGGGGTTAGAAGTGAAGCATCGTGTAGTATAGCTGACATACTCGGTGACCACTAATTCCACCGAGTATCATCCACAACAGGTTTAGGCTTTGGCCAAACTTATTCCTGAGATCGTCCCTCGATAATAAGTCGAGCGTCCTAATATGTAAATAAGATATGAAATTCATCGGTGCAAATTTAAACAAAGCAAACTTAAGCGATTTAAGAAGTTATCCATTGAATACATATTTTATGATATTTTAGGTTGGGCCAGATACCATTATTGATTTTAAGAATTATGTTAAGGTGACTCAAAACTAAAAAAATACCAAAATTTCGGGTTTTTTTTTCTTTTTTTTTTTTTTAATGTTTAGGCCAGATATATTCTTTTTCTAACATTTGACAAAGTTTCTTGGCCTGAAATAGTTGAAAAATCCCAAAATTAAAATTTATAGAAGATTTTTACATCTAATAAGTTCCTTAGCAACTTAGCAACGCTCTCAGCAATAGCTTTTGGCCAATAAATTTACACGGACAAAAACTAATTAAACATGGTAAAATTTCTTTACAACAATGCAACTTCGTAAATAATTTTACTGTTGATTGTCACGTCATGCCGACTCAAAGTTACAGAAAGAAAATACGTTCAGTGGAACTGAGTTTTTGACTGTCTTTTGGCGACTTGTTTTCGTTCTTTTCGTGTTAAAACTCAACTGAAATTAGTTTACACACAATTTTAAAGTAATAAATTATGATTTTTTATGTTTTTGATTTATTTACAGTTATTTTTAGGTCTTATATACCCTAATAACTCATAGTTAAGATTTATCTTAGTTTTCAAAATGGCGGATTTTTTTTAGCCTTTAATGACACAAACCGCAAATCCTCTAAGGATGATAAAAAGAGAAAAAGTAATTGTGACAGTTAAGAAAGGAATTGTAGATAAAGAAAGCTAGAAAGGAAAATACAATTCCTGATGGTTTTTGATATAATTTTTTGTTTATCATTTTAAAAACATGATTTTTGAGAAATAATTTTTTTGCTTGATACAATATTTTTGCGACATGATAACTTATACCTTTTTAACATGGCATAACATGATATTTTTTTAGCTGAAATTTTTAGGACTTTATTCTCAGTGTTTGAAGATTCATTTTAATGAAGATTATTGGTTCAATGTTTATGCTTTTCATTTAGTGATAAATTTTCTCTTGACCGAAAGAGGAATTTAGTTTTTGCACATATTTTTTTTTACAAACACTCACATGAATTCAATGAGTAATATCTATCTTTCCTGAAAGTTTGAGCTATTTTCTATTTTGTGATGGTTAGATAGCACGCTTCAAAATATAGGCAGGTACTTTTCAATCGTTTTCAGTATATAAATTTTGATGAAAAAAATTATCACATCGTATAACTTTTTTTGTGTAGATTCTGAAAAACGCTGTGATGAAACGTAATACTAATTTTCTTTTTTTTTGTTTATGACCCACCTTAAGAGGAAATAATAAAACAACTTTAAAGTTTTACTGTAGGGTATACTCTGAGTAAAGTCAAAAGGTAAAATAAAAGATATTAAGAGAAGTGATTTTAACATGCATAGTTAAAACTTATTTTTAATGATTGATATGTCAATAAATCACGTTATATCAATGCAAATAGGCTATTAAGCTCTATATCAACTTACCATCTTTTGATGTTGAATGCAATGTCGCCTGCCATATAAACACAAAGGAAAAAAACTGTTTGCGTCAGATAGGTTTATGAAATGAAATGTAAAAGAAAGCCGAAAAATCTGTCACAAAGTCATAGTTATAGTTGATATGAACACAAAGCCGATTACTATGAAATCTATTAGCTCGATTTAGATTTTAATTTTTTCAATAAAACCATATTATCTGCAGACAATTGCCCAATCAAGAAGTCTCTGTTGTTAACTGTGTTACATTTGCCGACATCGATTGAAATGCTTTTTAGAACCTACTTTTAAATGCTTCCTTGATTTTAAAACATAACTAACCTCAAATCAAAAAATCAAAAATACCTAAGTTGTGGGTATCGTCCATACCTATGTAAATATAAGCAGTCCAAGAAATAGGTTGCTGCTGACTCGAATCCACAATCAACACTTATGATGGTCCATAGAAAAAACGCATATTAGATGAGATGTATAAGCTCATTCAAAAATTATAATAATGCAGACAATATAGAAATTGAAGAACCATAAATTTCCAAACGAAAAGAATGCGATAAATATCATAATCCTTACTATTTAACTACTAATGCTACACAATCAAGCATGTCTTTTCATTTCTTGAAATTTAAGCAATGAGAGTTTAATTCAGAAAATACTTGAAATATTTGAAAAATCCGTACGATTTAATTTGTTTATAATTTGAGTTCAGCTATTATCGAATTTCTATTTTGTCTTTCAAATGAGGGCTCAACCATTGCTATGAACATTTTTTACAAATTTTATGGGAAATTCTATTTTAACCGATTTTGGGTATTTTTTGCTCGTTTTGGCTATAACAGCTTGATGACTATGGAAAGAATATTTTAACATAATTTAACTAATCAGTGGTACAAAACTCCAGCTAAAAAAAAATCAAGTTCGTTCAAATTTTGAGATAAGATGGGTCAATTTTTAAATCCCTGTGTGTATAATGGACATAAAAGCGAATGTTTTATGGGTTTTGGAAAAAAGATTATCTTAATGAAATTCTTAAAACCTCTTAAGCAGGAATAAAATTATTATAATATTTCTCGAATTAAAGACGTGTCATAAAAAACTTTTAGGAGGGTTTTGAATCTCCAAATTAAAAAGCTATGCTAAATCATCATATAGATTTGATAAATTTATCAAAATAAATCAAAAACAGAAGGGCAGTAAAACAAACTTCCTATTAATGAAACGATAAAAAATAAAAAAATAGATATGACTTATGTATATGAAATGAATTTTTCTCAAATTGGAATTCAAATAATATTTATTTAAATCTGATAGGTCAACATAGCAATATTCCTTATAATTTAGAGCACGCACAACCTCCATGATCCCCACAACTTTTTCAATTAACAAAATCGTTTAAAAGAAAGAAACTCTCTCTTTTAGTACATAGCTGCAGGACTAAAGATATCTTCCCGAAAGATGTTAAAAAACAAAATAGGAAATTTTTTAACTTTATTTAAAAGCTACTTTAAGAAGAAGAAGAAGCAGAGCGAATTTTGCAACATGATTAGTTTACTGGTACAAAATTTGTGGGATATAGGTAATTTACGTAAACAATACAACAAAAGATCTTTTTCAAGTAAAAATAAATCAAAATTAAAAAAAAAAAAATTTAATGCATTAAAATCAAATTCGCAACAGAATTGTTTTTTCTGGATTTTAAAGTGTAAAAACTTTGGTAAAATATCTCCTATATAAATTCACATGGAAAAATCGTTATTAAAATATCCTGGACGAATCTCACGTGGAAGCTATATGAAATCTTCCTATAAAATAATCTCCCCAGGATTTCAGAAATCAAACACGGTAGTTTGATTTTGTTGAAACCGTTTAATTTGTCTCCATGGAAAACAATTTTTAACCTACCCCTTATCTAATCTAAGCTCTTATAAAATATAAAACATTACAGCAGGAGAAAGTGCAACCAACCTTATAGATTACAATTTTTAAAAGCCGCATTCATGTATATCTATCGAATTTGTCATATTATCTTATTAATGCAAATAAATGATAGTTATCATGATAGAATGATTTATTTCATTTTCAATATATTTAAACTATATGTACATCCGCTAAATCAAGACATATCTACTTTTAAAACTACAACTACCATTACAACTACAAACTATAATTAAATAAATTATATAAATACATAGTAAACTTCATATAACTAAATTAAATCAAGGAATATAATTATAAAATAGTTTAATCCGTAGCACAGCATTTGGTATAACAAAACGAGAGTTACAGATAATAAAGACAATTAGCGACTTTAATTATTAAAACCTAGGTCTATGGAGTCAGCCATTTTTTTCAAATAAAATTTGTTTCGGTAATTCTAAAATTGAAATGCTAAAAAATTCAACCATTGAATAGCTTACAAATAAATTGTTTCTTGCCTTTGAATCGGGTGGAAATGTCATGATATTAGTATAGGGTTGTTCCATTAAATATCCATATATTTATTGATGCAATATTTCATCCAAAAATGGATGAAATGTTGCATTACAATCTCAATATTTAAACAAAAAAGTATACAAAAAAAAGAAAAAATTAGTCAGAACAACTTTGAGAATGGTACAGTTTATAGTCCTTATTGCAAGGGGTTTATTAACCGGAAAAGGTATTAACGAGAGATAGAGCTTTTTAGTCGTTCAACCTCAATCCCCTAATTCCCAATACTATAATCCCAACTGACTCATATAATCACGAGTCAGTAAAAACTCTTAACGATTGAAAGGATCAACATCGTTTTATCAAATTTGTTAAAAAAAAATCACATCTCTCAAAATATCAATCTCCAAGAATAACATTCATAAAAAAACGTTTATGACTTTAAAATCTTGAAAAATAAAAAATATTAACCTCCAAATATATATTTAGAAAAATCAAGTTTTATATTAACCGCTTTCCTGTCAATGGGGAGGTGAAAAGGGTTAAAAATTAATCTCTCGCTCGGTACAATATTATTACATCTCAATACTCGTTTGCTTAATATTAATATTGTTATTATTATTTTTTTTTTTTTTTACATTTAGTTTTATTTCTTTTAGACTGACTATTTACTGACGAGATATTTCTAACTACAAGGTTTCTATTATATGAATTTTTGTGGTCAACTTGATGTTCTATTTAATGCATAACACATTCTCCCCACCACAAAACCCCCCCCCCCCCCAACCTAAACAGGTGGATATTAGTGATCACCGTCAAGTCAACTTCTCCTAACTGGGTGGCTGTCTCTAATAGGATATTTTCTTCTTGGACATTCCATTTTAGCTTCATCATGATAATCGTTATATATTTCTAATGGATATTCGAGGATATGTTTGTCGTCAACAATAGGCTTTGCTACGCAGGTTCTAATTAATAACAATACGGTCGTTTTATAATTCTTGATGCAATTTTCCATAAAGTTTCAGATTGATACCATCTCGCCTTCTTCGTAGATTTTTTCGACTTTGTAGTTTTTTACTAGAAACTTCTTTTTTGCTCTATAGATGTTCATTTTTTGACTTAAGTTTTGTTTCAGTAAGTCAATTATTCTTCTAATATTCCTCCTTAAGAATAATTTTCTTGAGTTCATTGCAGTTGTGGCAGAAGGGGTTGTTCGCGATTGTAAAACTAGATTCTGTATCAATTTGGAAAGTTTTTTGCTCACCGTTTGCTTCTAAATTTATTTTTTAAGGAAAATTGTTTCCTGTGTAAAACATGTGTATCTTTATATTCACTTGCATCGTTCTTTTTTACTACGGCTTGCCTTTCTTATATGCTCATGCTTGCTGGCTTGCTTGCTGGTTTGCTTGCTGGTTTACTTGCTGGCTTTCTTGCTGGCTTGCTTGCTGGCTTGCTTGCTGGCTTGCTTGCTGGCCTGCTTGCTGGCTTGCTTGCTTGCTTGCTTGCTTGCTTGCTTGCTTGCTTGCTTGCTTGCTTGCTTGCTTGCTTGCTT
>JAUZNK010034339.1:0-18280 GCA_035046665.1 Euphysa ruthae
GACTGTTTTTTTTTTTTTTTTTTTTTTTTTTTACCTTGTATAACTCTAATTCTAAGATTTGTTTTGATAGACTGAAACAACACTATGATATATCGTCCTCAAAGGACGATATATCATCACTGCATACTAATCTTAATGCCCTTTCATATGTATTTTATTTATCTTGTTGTTCAGACTCCTGTCGTTAAACACTCATACTATGTAGTTATATTTGCAGATGTGACTATTTCCAATTTGCATTGCCACTCGGGGTTATTTCTTTTTCATTGTTTCTTTGAGGTTACAACCTTTGCAAATACGACTTATCAGTTCGACATCAAGAATTTTGCCATTATCGATAGATGTAACCGTAACAACACCATTATTTGAGGGAAAACTCGACGTTGCCATGTTCTGTCGCAAGAAATACTAGTATCAACAACTGTGTCATTTCTAAGTTCAACAGCAGCATCTGAAATAGTTTCCTGAGCTACTGCTTTTAATACCTTTGTTGTAGTTCTTACACATTTTTCATAACTGGTTTGAGTCATTGATGAGGTCATATACATCAGTGACGTAAACTTTTTCACACCGGCATGTAAACTTTTTCACACCGGCATGTAAACTTAAACTGCTTGTTAATATCAAAACCACTCAATTCCGCTACAAAATATATTCCAGAATAATTTGGTGATGAGGCATCGATTTGTTCGAGCTTGGATGATAATGTTGAAGTATTTATTACAGCAGGATTTTCAGTGATACCATCCACGACATTTAAATTTACAGGAGTTATTGGAGTAATTACATTTGGTTCTTTATTTACAACACATATCTTCTTTGTTTACATCTTTCTTAACTGGAAAGACCCTTGATCTCTTCCTAAAACGTTTGGTTCTATACCTTACTTATATCTTTCAGAATCTTTGCTAATTCTACCTATTTTATAAATATTACACCATGAGGAAAAACACTTTGAAATTTTGCTTAAAACTGTAATAATGGTTTTGACCAACAGATTTTTGTCTTGATAGTAGTTTTGGCAAATAGCTTATAAACATTAGAAACAAGCAGCAAAGCTGGCAAGAAGTTGGCAGAAAAACTGCGGATAAGGCTTAAATTTGTTTCTAAGGTGTTGTTAAGGGAAATATTTGAAACATGGTCGTTAAACCGTAAATTTTCATCAATGTTTATGCCTAACAAATTGTGATTTCTGCTTTCCCATTTTGCTATAGAAAACTGGCATAACCACTGTTATAAATATCTAATCGCCTCGTAACATTTTGAAAATAATATTCATCTCTCTGACTTGGGGGATGATAAGTCCCAAAAAGTAACCACTTTTGCTTTCTTAAGTTTATTTCAAAAAATATTCTGTCTATGTCTAATGGGAATGAATGTTTGTTTACAATCTTACTTGGAATATACTTTTGCATATATAAGTATACCTTCTCCATATCTATTTCTATTGAACCGATACGGATATGAAAAATTAATTTTGTTTCCAGTATAACTAAAATATCAATATTTTCTGGTATAAAACATTTTAGTTGTTCGAATTTTGAAGAAATAAAGTTTATATTTAAACTCCCAATAATTATTTTATAATTACGGATTCTTAATTTCTTTAAGTCTGATTATCCATCCACTATTTTAGATGAATCGGTTTTTTTTTCTATTTTCACTATTTCTCAGATTTACACAATGGTTACTTAATGGCTTATCATCCTTATTTCTAGTCAGTCAAAAACTATTTAAATTGTGTATTAAATTACTCGTCAACATATTAGTGTCTTCTTCTAGTAAATGTACACCATCTTTCCATAAAGAATCTTTTATATGATCGTTACAAGTGTATAAAATTATTTGCTGCATAAAAATGTTTCAGCAAATCATTTACAGGTCTTACCTTCCTTGTGTCGTGAAAACTAAATTGTAAAATCGACGATATAAATTCCTTGTTTGTTCCGCATCGTATACATTTTTTTTTGCAATATCAACAATAACATTTACAATTTCGTCAGGATTTTTCCGAGATCTGATGTCATTTTTGTCAACATGAATCGCAACAGTGTCAGGTGATTCTGTGTGCAATGTTGGTTCCACGCAGTGTAAGAGTTGCAATGAATTAGCGCCTGGAAAAGATTTCACATGCGTATGACGTATGTGAAATCCAGTTAGTTTAAATTTGCGTTCATAACAACGCCAACATATTCTTTTCACAAAACTACCACCGTAAATAAGGACCTTCTTCCCTCTTGCCGTTACACCAGTATTTGAATTATCTCCCGATATCGTACATCTTTCGATGTAACTAGGTTGTCGAGGTGTGTCAGATTATTTCTTGTTTGAATTGTGCAATTACTTTGTTGTTGAAAAGATGAGGAATTATTGAGGTGTGTCGATATATCGTTGTTGTGTTTGTTTTGATGAAGAAGTAAATCCTTTAGTTTCCTTTATTGTTGAGATTTGGACACTTCAATTGAGCTTTTAGTTGACCAACCGTCAATAATTTGATGTAAGTATTACCTTCAATTACTTGATTCATAATTTAGAATTATGTCGAATAAAGTTTTATTGATTGTATTTGCCTATTATGAATTTAGTTTTTTTTTCACTGTCAGCATATTCCGAATATTGGAAGAGAACACCGGCGACCGATTTTTCCATCGCATACAAGTTATCAATATTTTCATATATTGACATGCCATAACAACCTAGGAGTGTGTGCTTCACTTTTTCTGTGAGTCTTCCTGCTCCACCTAGCTCTTTACCATCACTTAATAGCCCTTTATGTCGTTTTTTAGATTTCGCAGTCGCGAATACCAAACCGTTTCTGCAGGTGACCGATCCATTCTCTTTTTTTAACAGAAACGTTGTCACCCTATGAATTAGCAGCAGTGATATGACAACAGGAGACAGTAGAAGAACTGCTATCACCATCACCAGTCATGATATATCACAAGTTGGTTTTTTGTCACACACGTGTGGTGAGGTCACTTTAAAAGACTTATTGCTTCTGAAAGTAAAGGAAAGTTCATATTCAAATTAAAATCCTCAACATTAGTGTCACATTTTTCATTTCATTGAACTTTTTTCAAGACGTTGAACGTTTTGGTTTCATATCTTCGGTGTTTCAGCATTTGATGCAGCAGAAGAATTATAGTGTATCTATTGCCTTTCAATCTTTTTCTTTTGCCTGAACACACCCTACTAGAAGTCTGATTTCTCTTTGATCCTCCATTTTTATTGCAGTTACTGAACACACTCTACTAGAAGTCTGTTTTCTCTTTGATCCTCCTATTTTATTGCAGTTTTAAAAAATTCCATGAAAGGAACAAAAAAAGACCGAAAATATCAAGCCATAAAAATAGTCAGAATTTTTCAATCGTGTTGTTTGTGATCCCAAGTCATTGCTTGAAATAAAAAATATTAACAAGAAGTCGTATATGCAGGCCTTCCAGATCCAAAATGGCAAAATAACAGGAATACAGGATAAAAAATTACGAAAAAAAGGACAAAACAGGACAATATTAGTAAAAATATAGGATAAAACACTAAAATAATAGACAATTATCAAAAAGTTATGAATACATAACCATATTTAGAATAAAATAAGATACCGGAATTAGTAGTAAGATAAGGTTTATAAAAGAATTTAGGGGATAAGGGTATAACAAAAAACAAGTGCAAGACTGCCAACATTGTTTTTATGCACTTAAATGGCTTGGCAACTTAAAAGTATCTTATAAACTTTGTGCAGGGTTACACTTGTAATTCTTTTATAAACTTTTTGTTTTGAAATTATGACTTTTAGTTACAATTTGAAATAATTCCCAAAGCACCTTAAAATAAATTCAAAAAACACTTTGTTCAATAAATTGGTTGTTAAGACACCCTGCACGAAAAGTTTAAACATGTAAAATAATTCATTTATGGAAATGCAAAGTTTCTAAACGATACGACATATTACCTTTGATGTGAGCCTGCCCAAACTAGATGAATATTGCAAAGAAACTTTTAATTAATTAATTTGATTTATAAATCAGATTTGGCCTCACAAATACAGCAACAAGAAATATGCAACAGTTGTTCTAAAAGTTAATGACCAGGATTCAGAACTTTAGATTCTCTTCCTTGCCCATTTACACTTCATAAATATTAAAACTACAATATTTCCTCACACTTTGGGACATATGCAAAGATATATAGCAAATGTAAAGCGAGTCGTCTTTTGTAACTGACACAGATAAACGCATTTTTTTTACTCTTTTTTACTGAGATGATGCAGAGGTTCTATCAATCTAAATCTAACACTGCATTCTACTTCTCCCCTCTTTTAAAGCACTTACTTACTGAATTTATAAGAAAATCAGAAACTTCAGATAGCAACGCTAGCCATTAAAAAATTAAAAACATTAAAACTATATGAAATTTATAAATATGGCAAACTTGTCATTCACATTTAACAAATACATTAGTAAACCTTGAATATATTTCGGGAAAAAAAAATATAAATCTATATAATAATAGCCTTAAATTCCTTATTTTTACAAGTATTTCACGGACTTCCTACAGTATTTTACGCATTTTTTAATGAAGCATTTTTTATTAGTCGCTGCTATGCCAACTGCCATCAAAAGAACAAAAAACAAACGGACCCAAAAACATTATCGATATTTTAAGGATTTTCATCGGTCGGTTTTAAACAATGACATCGTTTTTGATTGGTTGTTTTTAAACAATGGGAAAATCTGTAAAAACAAAAATAACAAACAAAAAAAAGTTAAACAAAAGTTTTTTACAAAAGTAGCAAACAGCTCAGTTGGCAAGCCGTCGAACTAAGGATCGAAAGGCTACGAGTTCGACTCCACATCAGGCGAATTTATTTAATTTTCATGTTTTCTTTGAGTTTTTGAGCAAAACTTATAATATCAGGAAATATTTTCTATATATAAAATCTAGTGTATTATATTTTAATACAATATTATATATATGTATTAGATATGATACAGCTAAAAATTAATACATACGCATGAAATAACTTACTAACTTATGTGCTTTAAATAGCCAAATTTTGACGGGTATAAAGCTAGTTTCAAATAATAACAGAAATAAATATTATTTCATAATCTTCCCTTTTTTCCATAGCCTTCAGCATTTCGTCTTTGGGGAGCATGGATCCATTAGTTTTTTGAAAGCTTTCACTTGGAACAAACCGTACCACAATATTGTTAATCAATTTAGTTAACGTAATTTTTGGCTTCTTTACTTTGAAGAGGCAAAATAAAGCCTTTAAAGTTTTGAGCAACGTTTATGAAAAACGATATGTACACTTTGGTTATTAAATTGGTGAGCACTTTCCTAATGCGTTGATATCTTTCAGTATTTTTTATTCCATGCTTACCTCTAAAGCCTTACATAATTGGCAACTTGACAAGAAAGTATTCCTTCAGATTCTCATACTGTTCAACTATGCGAACCAGTACACAATCTAAACTCAACCACCTTGTTTGGCAGCGCTTCAATAAAAAACTGCGATGTAACATGAGTAATAGTAGAAACTTCTTTATAGTCCTCTCTTCTGGCAGGTGAAGTTGTTGAGCTCATCTTATTCAATTCCTTTCAAAGGTTTTCAAGAAAACTTTTATTTACATTGAGGCCACCCATTCCAAATAACAAGTCTTCAGTTCAATTGACCGACAAATAAAGAACAACAATATAAACTCAAAATAGCTTGATGTCGATAAGAAAATAATGCCACAAAGATGTACCATATTGTTTCTTTGGTTGTGATGTCGTGCTTTCATCAAATTTGTCTCCTGCTGAATAAAACTTTAAGCAATAGTTGAATCTGAGAACATTTTTCTGAACCTTCCTCCGATGCCATTACTCAAAGCGCAACTTGGATATTTTTCTACTAAAGTCAAAACTTCAATAATTTCGTTTGTTACTTTCTCTTTACTATTCAATATAGAAGATTCATCAGATAGTTTGAAACCATTACCAGAAAATTCCCGTTGGCCTTTCATTAACCGTTCGTTTTTAGTATGTTAAACAGTCTTACTATGCTGCTTTACATCTGCTATCCAGCCATTACTAACCGAGAAACTTTCGTCGCATACATTGCAAGTAGCATAAAATATATCACTCCTGGTACTGCTGACCGAAGGGAAACTTTTCTTCCAATCTTTATTAAACTTTGTTTTTCTGCTCATATTTAATTTTTAGCTGAAAGATAGCGAACTAGTTTATCAAGGTATTAAACTTGCATTTACCAATAGAGCAGATAGAAGTATTTAAGCTACCTGAGGATAACATAGACTGTGATTAAATAGTCAATACTTTTTCGCAAAAATAACAAGTTAACATCTAATTACTGTCTACTCTCCTATTGTAATTTGAACACACTTCTCCGTTTGCTGCTGTTTACTCCTACAATCTAACCAGGTGCAGATACAAACCCTAAAACGACCGCGTGAAAAGTTGAATTTCCTCTGTATTATTCCCTGATTATTCTTTAAAAATTCACTGATTTAGGCACCGTTTCGACAACATGACGACTTGAATTCACACAGCCTTTACCTGCCACTGCTAACCTAAAGAATACTGATTTTATGAGGAAATATATATTGCCCCAAATTTCTCAGTGGTACTTTTTTTCAATTTTTCATTGGTATAAAGTGCTTTTGTTAGTTAGCAAAAAGTTGGATGTATAAAGTTAGTCTCATGCTAGGCGTATGAGGCTTAATTCAATTGAGTTCATATAAAAATAAGCATTTATGATGAAAAGGTTGGAGTTGACATAGAGATGAAAAAACAGGTGGTGCTAGAGGTATATTTACTTGCATTAATCAAACCTGCTATGTTAATTGCAATATAGTTTAGCATTATTTTCTTCTTTGTTATAAATAATAAAATTCTAAACAAACTTCAAAACTTTCACATTCAACAAAATTAAAAAAAAAAGGTGACAGTGAATCAAAATAGAAAAGAGGTATGATCATTACAGAGGTATGATCATTAAAGAGGTATGATCATTAAAGAGGTATGATCATTAAAGAGGTATGATCATTAAAGAAATTAAAAGCTAATAAAAATTATTATAAAAATTTTTAAATGGAGTCTTTCACCGATTGGCATTAAAACCAACAAACTTGCCTTGATTCAAACATAGAACATACCTACCTCATAGAACCGGAGAAAAGGAATTGGGTTCCTTAACATCCGTTAATACGTTCGATACAGTTAAAACGGCCTTGGGGTTACTTCTACTCACCAGGCTTGTTGTTTGAGTACCCTTATCTAATTTTAAATTTGAAATTAAAGTTAACTTGAATTTCTTGTAGATATTAATGATTTATACAATAGTAAGTAGATTTTTACAGCGTATCCTATAGCGAAGCATACCTTAACAATAAAACGAATTTTGTCATGAAAGTGCTAGTTTTTAGGACGTACGAGCAAGGAAAATTTTATTTTGACAAAACAAAAATATATATAAAAATATTAATACCAACATTTATCATAATCATATCAAAAACCAATAAAAAGCAGGAGTCAAATTTAAGAAATGCAGAAATTGAGGGAACCCTGCTATGTTAACATTTGGGATAAAATTTGGGATAACAAAGCTATGAATCAATTAAAAACTTAAGCTTAAACCCGCGGGGTTCACAACTTCCAAGTTAATTAACGAAGACATTAAACAAACTGAAACTTCTGATACAACTTCATTTATCTTTAAAAATTCATATAATGATCATTATAAACTCATTTAAAAGTTAAATTAAAAGTTAAATTAAAATACTTTATTTTGTGAATATCAAAACCTCATTCCTTGGTCTGACGGTTCCGATGGTGAACCAACATATAAGAAAATCTAATTTCGAAAAACGACACCAAGGATAAACCAACATCGTGTCATCATAAATAGATTTACCAAAGCTATTTGTAGCAATAAGAAAGCCGTTCAATATTGATTGTTATATTGATCCGTCATTTTAAGGTAGGTTCTATCAAACCATCCAAAATTCTCCTAGCAATATCTTTATAAGCACCACTCTAAAATCATGAGAAAAAGATTTGAGCATTCTGAAATTTAAAAGCTCCTGGCGCATAATTCTTAAGTTCCAAATTAGCCATATCTTAGGAGCCATGGTTTACTTTCCCCATAATGATTTTTCGGGAAGGAAGAAAATCGCACATAAAGCTGCATGACTTATACATGCAAGATTTTAAGGTTATTCATATTGGCATACCAAATTAGTACAAAACTAAACAGATACGCTGTATATTAACAAAGACTAAAACAGCTAACCCCCATAAAATAAAAGCTGGGTTACCCTAGCCTTAATTCCCCCTGCAAACTACTAAACCCTAAACTTTAAAAAGCATGTAATAATAATGATAATAAAAAATAGTGATTTTTTTTTGGCTTAATCATCTGGGTTATATCCGGGAAATTAGTCCCTAATTTCATCACCGACCTTATGTCTCGTAGTGCAAATTTCTTTTACTGTTAAAATTTGATAGATATATGTATTTTGATAACCAAATCCAATAGGGCGTATGTTTTTGCGCACAATACTTAGTTTTACATGAAACTTCAGAATAAGGGATAAAACTAAGAAAGATATCAATATTTACATTAAGGTGTTTAATTTTATGTATCTTGAATGAAGCCATAAATCAAAATACTCATAATATTTAGCAGGGTTTACAAACAATGTAATTATTGTGTTATATAGTCTGATTTTTTTAGCAAAAACCTATAGGGTGCATCATCACTTCAGAAAACGATAGCTGAATTGCATTTTACTTTATTACTTCGTAAATTTATTTGCCTCCACCAGGTCACAGCATAAAAATAAATTTTCACATAACAACTTCATATTTAACTAAGGTTAGGAAATGATACAAATCATTTGTGTAAAATTTTTTCCAATATTTTGTTTCATTCATATAAAAGGTTAGACTGGAAGAGCTGCTTTTTTTTTATTGTTTACTATTTGTGAGCGCCGGATTTATTTTTGTGACACTTACAAGTAATTAATGACCATAAGGCAATTTATTCCTATCATTCACGATTAGCTTTGATTTGAGCATCTAAAATGGCAACATGGGCAGAAAGGCTCTTACTGCAATTAAATCCATAAAACCAATTTGATCATGTTAAGTGTCATCATAATTCATTGCGGAACGCAAATGGAAATTATTAAAAAATTATTAAAGTTTTTCTACAATTCTGATTTTACCAAGACATTGTCCCCAAACATACCAAGCTATATAAACTGAATGCAACTTTGTATTAAGTATAAATTTAAAAATCTACCTGTGCAGAGTTAGGAAGAGACAATGTTATAGGAAAACCACTGTCACATGTTTCACGAATATTCAAATCGAGTGGAACATCTCCTAAGAAAAAGAACGAATATGAAATATTACTTTTTTATATAATGTATATATTATAGAAAATAATATATTTAGCAAATTGTAACCAAACCAGTGGGCCCTTCTATAATAAATTAGTTTTGGTGTTGGCCCCACGTTAAAATAACCGAATCCTGAAAATTTCTTTTCGTTTTTTTAAAGATTTCTTTTTAAATGCACCAATTAGCCAAATCTTGGCGGGTATAAAGATACCGTAGGTTGTCAAGGGGTCTAGCTCAAATGGTATAGCGCTCGCTTAGCATGCGAGATTCGATTATTCCATTCAATTATTCGATTCGATTATTCCATTGGTATTTTTAACATGGGGCCAACAAATAGTTTTCGAACTAATTCATTGCAGAAAGGCTCACGGGTTTTGTTCTGGTGTACTTAGAGTTTCAATTTGGGCTTACAGTAAAAAAAAATGATTTGCTACAAGGTGAGATTGAACATACAGGTCTAAGATCCGGAGAGGTAAGGTGAATGATGCCCCGGCCCTCCAACCAAGTTTCTTTTTACTTTTTAGCATTTCTTTTTAAATCCTATATGCACCAAATCATGGCGAGTATACAACTAGTTACGAAATAATACTCAAAAAATGATAACATGGTAAAAACACTATTATGTAACGGTTTGGAACAAATTCCAGCCTTTAGCCCATGTATTTACAGATCATTGTGTGTGCTGCAATAATATAACCAGGATACATTAGTGGTAATATATTTTAAAATTTTAAAAGAAACATTTTATACTACATTATTTTATTGATAAATTCAGTGGACTCTCTATCTCAAACTAGCAAGGGATCGTACAATTTGTTTGAGATAAAGACAGTTTGAGATAAAGAAGAGTTGGTAAAAAATATTTTTTTGCCTCTGGACGTTGAAGCATTTAATGAACTAATAAATACGGAATTATCATGTGAGTAAAAGACAATAAATAAATAAAATAGTGTATAAAATTTATGAGTTTATAAAATTTATAAAAGAGCGGATCGATTTTAAAACAGTTCTTCATCCTAAATAGCCAAATAGTTCTTATATCAAACAGCTTTAAAAAAATCCGTTATGTCCTTTTGCTTAAGCAAGTGTAGCTTGTGTCAAAAAGTCGTTCGAATTTGAAGATGATGCCCTGCATTTTATCTCATTTGTTATTAAACATCTTTTATCATCGTACCATCGATTGGTAGATTTTGACTCCTTTGCAAAGAAAACAATTTCAGAGTTGCTTCATCCACTTCTTTGCAATCTAAGTTTCTTTGTATTCGATGAGGTTTGCTCCAACTTTTGTAACATTTTGTCTTTATTTTTCATCCCTGTCGAAATAGTGTTTTTTAGTATCCCAAACTTTTCAAAAACTTCTTTATTGATCATCCCTTTTTCAATAAGGGGGAACATCTTACATTTTTACATTCATGATATTGAGTTTTGTTTGACCTTCAAAATTGTCTGAACTACACTGTGCACTAAGTAAAATAATAAGTGCTTCCCCAAACTATTCCTGCATAATATTATGCAACAATGTATAAAAGAAATTTAATAAATTTGTTTCAAGAGGCTTTAATGAAAAACGCACCTTGATTTGCAGAAAATTTCTTTGCTTATTTTCAGACACAAAATCCTTAAGAAACATTATGAGAATGAAACAACTGATTATTAGTTATTCAAGTGACTGAAAAGAAAGAAAGCTAAAGCCAAATTACCTAAAAATGGAACCTCTAACTCATCACATAAACTTTTGGCGCCATCTTGTCCAAATATATGAGTAGTTTGTGAACAATTAGGACAGCTGAAGGAGCTCATATTTTGTACTATACCAACAACCTGGAAAAGAATTTTAAAAACCCTCATAAACATCATACTGTAAAATAAAATACGAATGAATGAAAAAATGAATCTAATTATTAATAATAAAGTTGTTTTATCGTTTATAAAAATTTCAAAATAATACAACTTTAAAGCAATCTAATGCTATTCTAGAGCAGTGTTACAAAAAATAACAAGGCTTCGACCCAAGCCCCATTTGTGGCCTTCAGAGCAGGCCCCAAACCCCCTCTGGTAAGATAGATTTCCTCACGAAAGACGTGCACTCATATTTAGACATCATCTTATTTGGCAAATAGGGCCAAAAAAAGAATTTGAATTTTTTTTTAAAAAAGGGTGAGATAAAAATTTGACTCCCAGAAAGTCATTCTAATACACTAAAATGGTTTTTTGTTTCTTACTTTTTGTGTCAGTTGAAATCAGTCTCCATATTGTGTTTTAGCTAAAGGATTGCCTTAATCAAATAGCTAGTCAACACTAATAAACAAAAGTACATGGAAATGCTGAAAAACATTTACTGTGTTTTTAGTATTGCTCTTATCTTTTTGAGTTGATAAAAGCATCCTTTCGACCACTTAACAATCACATAAAATTTTTTAACAAAATTCGATTCTGGATTAAAGTTTCAGAAGAAATTGAATAGATATGTATCAAAATTAGGTAAAAATCACTAGAAAATCTAATCTAAAATCTGATGCAGATTTAAATGATGTAATACTTACGTCAGATAAAAAAACATTACAGTACGTCCAACGTAAGCCACAATAAAGTTTCATAAAGTGACAATATGACATAAAAATAACTTTTATGGCCTAACTTTAACTTAATTTCGAGAAAATGTCATTATGATCCTAGAAAATACAGATGGTCAAAAATAATACTCTAAAGCATATTCTTTTATGATAAAATTTCTCATGCTAAATCCAGCTAAACTAAGCGTCCATTTGTGAAGTTAGGATCATAAATAATCTCTTCTAAGACCTTAAGTGTTAAGTTTTGTAATTTCACAAAGAAATCACACAACTTGTACTACTTTATGATGTGCAATCTCCTAACAATGCATTGAGAGCGCAAAATAAAAAATACCATTATTAGGATTTACTTACACCAGGTTAGACCAATATAGTATTGTTTCAATAACACTAAATGGGTTAGCTGTGGAGAACTGAAAAATATTTTCTTTCCTTTATGCCAAATTCTATCATTAGATTCCATTGGATTCACAAATAGTAAAAAAGAAAGGCTAGAAGGTACCCGACCAAATTAAACTTCAAGGCGAGACTCTTTACAGCTGGGGGTCTAACGCTGGCTATTGTTTTGCAAGAAAATATCCCGTGCGGCCCAAACGACAAAAACTAAAATAGAAGTAAAACAAAACAAAACTTTACTGTGATGTTTAATTATATCCATTACCCATTTCCTCAATCATTACCTTCCTTCTGTTTTGACAATAAATGTTTAAATATCTCATTTTTCTCAATATGATGTTTGTCGTTTTATCAAATCATATCACTATTAAACCTTGTTTTATCTATAAAGATATTAAAGAAAAAATTCTATATTCTGCAACGTTTATTTTTTTTGTTAAGTTAGAAAATGTGAAACTTTCTTTGAATAATTATAATGTTTTGAAATATTCAGCTCTCGTTTGCAGGCTTCCTTTAAACTTCGTTGTTGCTTTGGCTTCTTTTTCCATACCCAAACCTTAAATTCAAAAATTAATGCCCATTTCTCAGATTATGGTTTACACAGCACAGAAAAAGTAGACAGTGGGCTGTTTTACCACAATTAAATCAAGAATGAAAGTTTAATTTCAAAAAAATTTTAAAAATCAAATTAAATTTTGAAAATTAAATTTGTGAGTTTGGGCGCCTAAACTCTTGATAATCAAAATTAGTAGTTGAAGTCAAAAACAGATAAAATATCCTCTGATAGCATTTATGAATTTTTTAACCCATCAGGTGGTAGTTTTCAATTTTAATTTCAGGACTTGTTTACACAAGGCCACAGCAACACAGCGTTATTTCAATAACACTTAAGGGCTAAGAATTGACAAATTTAGGCAAAGGTTCACATTTGCATATTTCCTCCAAAAAACTGCTGAAAATATATCCGACCTTGTGACTTCAATTTTTATGACTAGCAGAACAAAAAATAGTTTGTAACTTACAGGTATCAAAACCTTTCGAAACATCTCAGCACCTCTTCTTGCATCAAGCAATGCAATATCTTGTGGTGTAGTAACTATAACAGCTCCTTTTACAAAAATTTTACACATATAAATTTTTAGGAATATTTCATAGGTTCTATATAAAGTAATTAAAAGTGTTGTAATCTTTTGACAAATTTTCATTTTAATTTTAGGGTGAGGGGAAACCCTCTTTAAAACCTCACAGGATATCTTTCGGACTTTTCCCCTGATTCTATTCAGCTGATTTTCATGAAATCATACTATTCTATCCAAAACCACAGCATATGATATTTTCAATCTTTATTCGTCACCAAATAATTTCATAACATAAAGAACCCGGTGCAATATAAAGTACCACTCAATTAGTAGATTTTAAAATGTCAGAAAATTTTGGCTTTACCCATTCATAACATAAACAAACTAAATTTATAGTTTTTTCAAAGCAACTTCATTTCAACTAACTCAATAGAATGTCAATAATCTATAAAACAACAAAAAATTTAATAGAAGCAAGTGTTAGTGGTTAATTGACTCCTAGATAAGGAGAAAATTGGCTAGGTTCTAGAATACCCCGCCACTTTTTTATATACATACTTTATATATGCTTTTAATGTTCACATCCAGTGACATAGATTCAGGGTACGGTTATACAATCACGGCGTATATATAAATATATATAAAGTATATATAAGAAAAAACTGAGAGGGTATTTTAGAAATGCTCCAAAAATTCTTTAAGTAGATATACATGAAAAAAAAAAAAAAAAAACCTTGAGCAGAAAAACTCTAAAAAATTGACTTCAATCTTGTAAGGGCTCTAAAGCTCTCCCATTTAGGTGTCTAACACTTTGCACACTATAAGCAGCATTTAAGCTCGTATGCTAATATCCACTAGTAAAAAAAGCAGCTTCACGCACTTAAATAAGAAGTGTGCATACCTCAGTATAAATTGAAAACACATGCCTGAGCTAAATATAATCATTAAAGTAATAATAATGATAATTTACGAAATATTCATTATATAAAAACGAAATGAACAAAAGAAATAATAAAAAAATAATAATTCAAACGTATGCGTAACACAGTGACTATATTCCTTTTAAAAATTAAGGTATCCCAGAGGGTTAAAAAAAATCATTTCGAAGACATTATATATACCCGCCATGTGGATGAGCTTTTTTGTGAAAAAAAATAATTTTTGTCAAAGTTAGAGCATTTTTTAGAAAACAAAAATCGTAATTTTTGCTACTGTAAAAAACCCCTAAAAATTATTTTCAGGGATTTTATTTTTTCTTAGTCTAAAAATATAATATTAATATTAAAAGTAATTAATAGTAAGGTCTGAATAAAAAAAAAGTTTTTTACATTAAAAAATATTCTTTTGCTATATTTGAACTCTCAATTGATTTATTTTCAAGAGGGAACATTTTAATTTTAATTTTTTTTTTTTTTAATTTATAAGATATCTAAGATATCTAAATTAAGTATAAACTCGAAAATTTTTTAAATATATGGAAAAAAACAGCAGGAACAAATATATTTTTTGAGCAAGTAAATTCAACTAAGTCATAAGTCTATAGTTTAAATATCTTAAAGGTTAAAGGTTAGCTAAATAACTTTTATTTAAAATGCCGAAGTGATTTATAAACATGAATGAAAGATGTTTTTGAGCTTGCATTATTTCAATCACAAAACTGCATCATTATATCAACTTTTAATTTGCTAGTTTTGCTGCCTCAGTAAATTCTAAGAATAATTATCATTATAGTCAACATTGTTTAAATAAAACTGTAACCTGTAGGTTATAGTTTAAGGGAAAGTCAGAACTATTTTCAAGTTTCATCCGAGGAATAATTTGTCAAAAAATATTTTTATGAAAACATATAGCAACCCACACACCAGGAACTTTGCACACGAACAGGTCTACAATGATGTGCAATCCGTAAATTATATGATTAAATTCTAAGTGAAAAATTCCTCACCATTAACAGGGAGCTGTTGAGAGATAGACAACTGAGTATCACCCGTACCAGGTGGCATGTCAACAATAAGATAATCAAGTGGTTCCCAGTTTACTTCTTGAGTTAATTTGCCAATAGCTGATATAACCTAACAAATAAGGTTCAAATATTAGACTAAGATAGTTTGATACATGCAAATGAAATCATTATTCGTGAAGCCGTAGTTGTATAAACATAATGTTACAGACATTAGGTTGAATACGATATTTAAAAAATATTTATTTAAAAAGAATTCAACAAAATTATTGTTTAAACTTTGAGGTGCACATCAAGTGTATATTCTAGTCTCATGAGGTTTGTCCTTGGTATTCAATTGGTTGCTAGTTGTTTGGTTTTCATGAAAGTGAGGTAGAGCTCAAATCAAAACAAAACCGTAGATGGTCACAAAGGTATCAAGAAAGGAATTTTGTATTTTGATTCTAGCCAGAATAATACTTTTTGGATGAAACAAATTAATGGGAAAAAAAAGATAATATACTGTAAGAAGGTCAACTATGTACACAAACTGAATTGAAGGCTTAAATTTGGGCGCCCAATGGATATGAGTAAATTAGGTTATGATAACAAATTTTCTATCCAAACGATTTCGTAAAAATCTTTTTTGAATTGTTTTCGCTCAATGCATTTGAATTAAAACTTATGGCAACATAAATAGGCTTTCCAAAGATATTCAATTATATAATAAAGAGGTTAAACAATGAATACTAAATTTGACTTTAAATCAATAAATTTCGTAAAAATAAATAAAAAATTTTCTGGACTTTTAAAGTGTTGTAAAAAATTATTTTCTTGCTGTATGTTGTATTATCTAGGAGTGCACCATATTTTGATCGTGTGCTATTAAAATCCAGATTTTCTCATAATGCTCTTCATTCTACAAATGTAGAGAGAGATAAACTCAACACAAGCATAGCAATGTTGATTCCAACAAGTTTTCTGTTGATCTAACAAAACGGCGTTATAATTTACTACAATTGAAGAAATTAACAGATGTTGTTAAACTTTTATTTTTTGATATAAATTGTTCCCTGGGTATTTTTACGAAAGAAATTGTTGTATAATTTATAAGTAATTTCTCTACAACTGTATTCCTTACTTGCTATCAAAATAATCATTCTTATGTGTTTTACTCACAGTATCACATTTGAATGACCTAAGGCACTAAAAAAATAATCATACATTTGAATGAGCTAAAGCACTATAAAAAAATAATCATGCCATAAAACATTTCTCATCAATTTAACATTCTTTTAAAAAAACTACTTGTGTAGAAAACAAATCTTTCATGGCTGATTGAAGCAACTGACACTGTTTCAAATTATAACACCTACTATAAATATTTATTTGGCAAATAAATTAAACAACCCAACACCTACGCATAAGTTGACTATTGGTCTATCCTAAGTCATTTCTTAAACAAAACCCCAAAGATCCCTTAATTCTGAATAAACATGGCTTCTAATCCCTGCGATGAACTCATAATCACAACTTTTTGAGCCAAAAATTTGCTTGATGGCTTTTGACACAATAAACATGAAAAAAACTGTAAGCCTTCCTTAATATATTGTTCATTTAAGAGCAAACAAGCTGAATTTTCCAGTATGTAAAGAATTTAAAATAAAATCAAAAAACCTGTTCTTGGGGGAAAAATTTAACATCGCTGTTCAAATTTCAATAGCTTCATTAATGTTTGTAATGGAGAATACAGCTCTTTACTATAAACCATCAGAATATATGACAATGGCTGGAGAAGTTATCGTCATTCAAGCTGAAACTGAGGTTTTGTAAACAAACCACTCAAAGTTAGTAAGAGTAAAGTAATACCATTCAATATATAAAAAAGATTGCCTCAACGAATATCAAGCAATATTGTTTTTCTTTTTTTTTGGCATGAAATAAAATGAAGTCAAGTTTATGGTTAATGAGCCTGTCATAACAAACAAACTTTCAATTTTAGATCTTCTACAATACATGATGAAATTGCAATAAAAGAATCCAAATACCTTGAATCCTGCATATCAAATAAAGAAAGAAAATGAACGTGAAATTGTAAAGACACTTTATTTAGATACATTGGACTATTTTCAAAAAAATTAATAAAGTTGATAAAAACGTATTTCTAGATGAAACAACATGTCTTGTAAAACAAAATAATGGATTCAGTAATAATAGAAATAACAATCAACACCTTGATAAAAATACTAGTATTAATGACACGGATATCAACCAATACCTAAAACAAAATACAACAAGTAACAACATGGTTATCAATCAAAACCATGAACAAAATACAACAAGTAACAACGTGTATATGGCTGAGCAACACAACAATGTAATGCTATTACTGGTTATCTACAAAAACACTAACAAAGTTACTTGATACTTCTGAAACTATTTCTAACTATGACAAATTATATAAGCAACGAAAACAACAAAGTAACTCAAAAGCAATCAATCAGAAATATGAAAACAGTGCAGCTGAACTAAAATGTTGTGTCATTTTCGAAGCTCAGATTATATTTTTCCATCACAAAGTTGAGAAAAGTAGTTTAGAAGTACAAGAAATAATTTACAGAAATAAAGACACATAGATAAACAAGATACAAAGTACTAACATAAAATTGTCAATTCTGATTATAAATACAACTTCAACTATTTTTCGAGTACGTGTACACTCTTCGCAGGGGATCAATCAAATGAAAATCAAAATAAAAATGAATCAAATGAAAAATAATTTATAAAGAGTAACTTCAAATTATAGACAAGCCTATTTTTATTTCAATTTATTGATAAAATTATATAAAATTATATATATTATACTATTAATATATATTA
>JAUZNK010034350.1:0-18267 GCA_035046665.1 Euphysa ruthae
TATCATTGAGCCTGATGATAGGAGCAGTATGACTCCTGAAACGTCTCCAAATAAAATCTTATAACTCATGAAATGCGTTTTATCTCTTTAATTAATAATGTCTGAGTTGACAAACATAAATATTTTTGAAATTATGAGTTATTCTTTAAGTAAAATAATCAAACTTTTTTCCTAGCTCTTTGAAACAGACAAGACACTAATCCTATCGGATATTTATGGTTGACCGACGCAAATTTGCAGTCCTGGTAAAATATAAATGAACGAAATGATTCAGTTAATTAGAGATCACATGTTCTATTATGATATAAAAACATTACCATGCTATAAAAAATCACCTGTTAAATATAATAAATAAAGTAATTGAGTAGATTAATGTTATTGTAGCATTTAACGTAGTGATGTGATTTCTGCAAGTTTTAGTATTAGTTTATTGTTTTATCAAATCATAATATTTATATATATATAAAATTTCATAATCAAAAAAGCTCCCAATAAAATGCTCTTGGACACCGCACTTCTTTAAGAAGTTAATTAGATGTGAATTTATTTATATTTTAAAATTTCCTTTATAGAAAAAAAAAAGATTAAATTGCTTATCACCCCTCTCATTTGATTTTACTTTGCTTTATAACATAACTACATGTTTATATTATATTATAAGCATGATACTTTTGTTTTTACAAAGGATGCTTTCAACATTTTTATATGCATAGTATTAAAAATGGTTGATTATTTTGTAATATCGCTGATAAAAAATGTAGTTTTAGTGGATTTTTGGAACCAAGAAAATGAATAAAAAAACTTTAAATCCTGTTGCAGGTGAATTTCAAAATGGGGAAAAAGACAAGGAGGGAGGGAATGGAACAAATAGCCGGTCACTTAGAAAAACCTTATTTCGACCCCTGACAGTGTCTGTGCATTTAATGATAAGAATCTCTAAAATAAACCTACAGAATACATAGGATTACCTCTGGTTACAAAAAGAATATTTTTAAAAAGAAAGCAGTATGAAATCGTTTTTTTGAAACAGTGTAAATGCTAACAAGGCTGTTTGTTTGTTGAAAAATCTATTTGTATGCCAACTGAAAGGCTGTCATATCTAATTTTGTTTATTCATACCTGCTATTTTTTTCGCAAGCGAGGTTAGTCTTTCCACCAAATTCAATTTGACACTATAAAAAGACACAGCATTGATATTCCAATACTATTAAAGCTTGCAATACATAAACATATTATAATAATATAACAAAAGTCTTTTTTAAACCTCACTAGATTATCGAAATTAAAAAAAAAATATATTGTTTCAAATTAGTACACCAAATATTGTGGAGCTGAATTGCATTTCCAATGTTCATGATGCACATACCTGATATATTTACAATAAGTTGGCAGCAGGGAAATTCTTAAAAAAGGGATGGCCTTTTGACCAACTAAAAAATGGTACCCATGACCATGCATACATGGCCAACAAAAAAAATGACTCAAATTAAAGTTTAAAATGCTTGTTTTAATGCAAATACCGTAATGCAATAAATTTTACTGGCATTATTGATCTTTACTAAGATCGATCTTGAGCCTTCTTTGATGATGCAGAAAAACTAACAGCTAAGGTTTATAAACCTGGCACTTTCAATTATGAACGTAAGACCTTAAATAAATAAATTCAATCATTTCATAAAAGTTGATATTTAAATATTTAAGTTTGAAGGCTAACAGTCTAACCCTAATATGTTGTTAGAAATTTTTCATACAAATTTTCTTCTCCTGATAGCAATGATAATGTTGGTATTATTAAAAAATGATTGTTAAAAAAAAAATTCATTAAAAAAATTTATAGGAATAAGAAAATCTGAGAAAGTTGTACATTTTTGAGACAATAAATAAATTTTTCCTAGAAACCATTAAAATATTAGTTTGGTGACCAGTAGAGTTTAGCCTATTTCTAGATTCAGAATTTGGAATTTTGCAGCTTAAACGTAGAAATTTTACGGTGTAGATCAACAAAAATAGGAGGGATATTAAAACAAAGATATTTTAACATAGGATAACATAACTCATCAGTAATGCTAAACTGTTCACTGGTAACTCCACTTTCACTGATTCTGGACGTATATGGCCTGACTTTTAACCTAGGGCTGACACTAACTTGACTCATTTCAACATAAAAACCAAACTGGTTGAAAGCTTATTGGTACTCTTGATCGCTCTTGATCATTCTAAATAAAGCTAAAAGCCCTGATGTAATTCCAGTAGTTGCAATAGAAAAGTTCTCCCCAGAACTCTAACTCTCTGCAAGCTGTTTAAGAACTGTATCCCTGAATGCTGTTTTCCCTCTTGTTGGAAATTGGCATCTGTTATCTCAGTATTCAAAAATTCCAGAGAGTGATCTGATCCTTGTAAATATTGCTATCAGTCTTCTTTCAACCATCAGTAAAATTGTCCAATCATTGAGTCTCTCAATCTATTTTCTAATCATCAGTATGGTTTTTGTTCTGCTGATGCTCTGACTATCATCAGTAAAAGTATCTATCAATCACCCTGTTCACTTGTGGAAATCTCTGCCTTCTGATTATGATCTCCATTCATTTAAGTTTAATGTTAACTAATATCTTTCTCAGTTTGTGTAAGACCTGCTCTATCTTTAACTCTTGTTTTAGCTTTCTGCCTTGTAATCACTCTGCCTAGTAGTGCTTTCAGCCTTGCAGAAAGCGACCAATTAAATAAAAACAAAAAACCATGTCATTATTTTTTATTTTTTTAAATAGGTCAGTTTTTACATGGCTAAAGCCACTACTGGGTAGAAAGATAAAACAACAGATAAAGATAAAACACCTGAAAACTCATAAAAGTGACAATATACAATTTACTAACTAAAACTATGAGAAACAGTTGTTTTTCTATTTTACATTTAAAATTAAGCCAAAAATTCATTTCTGCCTTTCCCTAAATATCATAGGATGACCAAAATTCTAAAATTATTTGAAATAAAATTTTTGTTACTATTGTTAATAAAAATTTCAGCACGACAAAATCATATTTGAGAAAGCCTTATATAATTTTGATTTTTAGTATTTAGGCATGCCTGACAGACCCAAAAATTTAAATATAACCAAAACCAACTGGGTGTCTAAATATCAGCTTTAAAATTTTAATAATTCATAACTGGAAATAGGAAAAATAGGGAGAGCAACAATAAGCACCTGCTTTACTGAATCAAGTATCTTTTGCATTAATGATTCACGGTCCTCTTCATATTCTGACATTATTTTGAACCATACAAAATTAAAAATCTTTTTTTTTTTTAGTTTTATTTTTTTCTTATGCTAAAACAAAAGTAAAATACAGTTTAAATAAAAACTTCAAGAGTTATTCTTAAGCTTACTTTTTTTGTAAAGAATTGATATATTCAAACCTAATACCACAAATTTGAACAATCTATGTTGTGACATCACTTTTAGTTTTTAGATATTTTAATAATTACGAAAGTGTATTTCTTAGATGAACGAATGAGAATATTTCACTACTTGCAGCTAAAAGATAGAGAGGATTAAATTATTCAAATTCGAACTCCAGAAAATTAAAAATGAAAGTGAGGTAAACTAAAAAATTAACAATGTAACGCTATTAAATTTACATAGCAAGTATGTAAACCAGATGCTACAAGTCATTTTGAAAATGCAGAATTAGATAAATGAGAATTAAGACCAAAATCGCATACTTTAGTACTGCTTTTTTTTTCGCATTCCCTTCCTTTGTAATCTTCGTATGTGTTTATGCTGGTGAGAAATTAAAGTAAATTTCTTATGAAAGTAGTACTCTAGAATCTGTTGTTAACCTTTTCTCCATAATTAATCTTAGAAATTAGATCCAAATAAAAAATAAAAAAGACATCACAAGTTATTTCAAAATTTTTTTGAAAATTTAGAGTTACAGTAGACTTTTTCAGTTTTCCCATTGTAAGCATACAAACATAATGTTACTTATTCAATATATTGATGATAACATATTTTTTTGAATTAATTCTTGAGTTCCATAACAACATAGAAAAATTTCATTTCTTTGGGTCTGAGATTCGGTTCTGTAAAATATCAGATATTAAAAAATTATTAGACAAAAGTTTTAGTCAAAAAACGTGAGCGTTATTTTCCTATAAAATTTTTAACTTACCATAAAGGAATATAAACAAATATATACACTTAGAAATTTGTACAGGAATATTTTTCTAAAATCAACGAAAGATACTTTTCTATGACATCAAAAAAATAAAATGTTTGATACACCTCCTTAACCTATAGTTAGTGAAATGAATTTATGCTTTCTTCATCAGATATAATGTTTAATAAGTTTAATAGAATCGTTTAAAATATTTCAAAAATCACATCCAGGCAAAAATAGTAGAAAGCTAAGTTCTTCTAGAGCTCATTACCATTTTAAACTAAATCTTGGATTCTTATAAAATATTTATCATTAAAAAAACTGTATTTAAAGGCAAAAGTTTTAAAATTTAAAATCTTTTAAGGTCAAAAGAAGAGAACATATTCCTGAATATTATATGCCACACTAGTCTGCATATATCTTAAGTCCATCGCAGAATATACAGTAATTGACCTATGGAAATTGGCAAAATTTCTTATCACAAAATTTCTTATCAGAGGATTTAACATAAATATTTATGAGCAACGTGAAAGTTCCAAGCAAATATTAACAGAAATATTGTCCTTTAAATAAGTATAAAAAAAATTATTAATTTCTTTAACAACATTTTTTTCTTCATAAGAAGTATCAATTATCTATTCATATTATTATTGTGTGGGACAAATGGGGTTGGATTTTATTTGTTGTAATACTTTCCCTTAAAAAAATACTTTTCAAACCAAAGCGTGGAATAATGGCTGCGAAACTAAAATTGACACTTTTTTATTAAATTTTTGAAATTAAAATATTAATTAAAGATTTCTTAAATTAGTCTAGACTATCTGCTTTATACATAACACCTGGATATGGAATGGATATCATTCAAACTCTTTGTTTAAATATATTTCTATTATCCTAGAAACTATCAACACTGTCAGCATTATAGTCAGTTTCATCTTTGGCACTAGTTGTGTTTTCCAAATCCATCTTTCCACGGATAGTTTCCCATAGTAAATCAATATCAAAAATCTTTGTGTTAGTTTATAACAAATATGAATGTTTTTTTAAGTCGCCTAACAAAAAATATCACTTTATAATGAACACAAAGTCATGTTTTATGGAGTAAAAGCAGAACGAGAGATCAATGAAAAAGCAATATCAGCAATGTGTCACCAAATATGCCACCAAATCGTTATTCCATCAATTATGAAAACCATGAAACAGCACTATTAAATATCTCAAATACTTTGAGCTTATGGTATTTAGTAATATGAAGAGAACTATTCTTGAAATTAAAAAAAAAAAGGAATTTCTATTGTTATATAAAATTTTAAAATAATCCAATAGGGTTGTTATTCAGTTTTGAAAATGTTTTACTCTGTGTTCACTTTAAGTTGAGCATGTTTTTCTACAAGTTTGAAGATCATTTTCCCAGAAATTTCATTAAGGTAAGGATTTTTTTTTATAAAATGAATATATACCCTCTTTAAGGTTATGTAAAATTTTGTTGATGAATGTTAATAAAATCTTAAAACCCCATTTTTTGTGAGAACATAATTTGGGACCAGTATAAAAAAAATTACATGGTTCAAAGCAAGCCCTTTATAATTAGGACTCTCATTTCATGCATATAAAAAAAACAATGAAAATATATATTGAAGGTATTATATATAAATATCATAAATATAAATATTTGAGCCCAGTATTAAAATGTGGAATTTCTTTCTGATATTTTTACAAAGAAAAAGATTACCATATTATTTAGGCCATAATCATAAATTATTACTTAAGTTTGTTTTAATTTTTTGAGCTTTACACAAAACCTCAGAAAAAAATTAAAGAATTATTACTGAGAAAACAAATTTCGAAAAGAAAATACATAAAAGATATAGATAGATCTATGATGGCAAAAATGAGTTCATTTTTTTTAGAAGTCACAAGACTTCTTAACATGACTTCACCAAAATCGATACAGGGAATAAACAAATAATATTTCAAATTAAAATTGTGTAAGTGCAAAAATTCAAGAAGGTAGCAAACACGATAACATAGTATGCTATTAGATTAAACCTGGAAACAATAGTAAAGACTTTACAAAACAATAATAAATCAGCAACACCAGATAATATTTTATCTGGAAAGAACCACCAACACGTTCAAGTACTGTACCGTTTGATGAATGGTTTAAAGGGCAAAGAAGTCTGTTAGAGACATAAAAGAAACCTTTTTGCATGTATGGACAAATTCACAAGGTGCTTGAAATAAGTGGTGATCTAAGCAATCATTTTTTTACCTTGAAGCATAACTGCTTACACAAAGATTTATAATGATTTTAAAGAAATTAAAAAAAAATATATCAGATGTTATAAAACTTTTTTTTCCTAAACAAAATACTTAAAAATAATAAAAATTTTCAGAATTTCAGAAAAAAATATTGGCACTGTTCCTTAACATGTTTCTTTTGCTTGTACAAAAATGAATCCCTTTTAGAGAGCAACTTCCATAAGAGATCCAAATAGTCCAAATGGCTGACAGTTACATTTCATTAATTCAACACAAATGCTTGTAAGGCACACATTTTTTTTGATATTTTTCTCTTTAAAACTATTCAATTGCTTTTCAGAAATAAATGAAATTTTAAAAAACACCTAGTTTTAAAATAGTTTTTAATTTTGTAGTATATTTATATTATTATCATTTTCATTTACCGTGATATTTAATTAACATTTTATTTAAAACTTACATGCTTATTTTAGTTTGAAATAATAATGAGATAATTAGAACAGAGTATTCAAATCGTTTCGGTACTGAGAGCATCTTAACTATACGGATATTTTTTTTTGACTAAATCTCTTGAAAAAAAAAACAACCTGTTTTTTCTAAATGACTAGTTAAAAATTATTTTAATTTTTTTCGTTAAAATCACATATGTTATTTTTATAAATTTACAATATAATTACATAATGACATATATTAACAAATAAAATAAATATATAAATAAATGGTAAAATACAAATAAATAAAACAAGAAATTGAAAATGGTAAGCTAAGCACATTAAGAAATTGTTTCAAATTCAAGCAAAACAATGGCCTATTGAGTACATTGAAAAAAAAATAGCTTCATAGCAATCCAAAATGTAACAACAGCAATTAAAACTGGTTCTCAGTGTTCTTTGACACCTACAAACTTTATCATGGTAACTAATACGTTATGTGACCAATGCCAAATGTGTATCTGATCTTTTATAAGTAAAGAATTTTATGAAGATATCAAATTTACTTGTTAAAAACGGTTAAAAAAGACATCCAGCAAAAGAGCGCAAGTTTTCCAATCTATTGATGCTGTTTTAGTAAGATTATTCTAACAGTTAAAACAAATAGTAATTATCATTATATTTTTTAATCAAACATAATCTTTACAAAAAGTAAGCTAAGTTTATTAATAAAATTTGTTGGAGAAAGTCTGAAAATGATGTTTGACAGAAACAGAGTGTTTCACTGGCATTATAGACCATCCAACTACATAACGGTATTCTTCTTCCAAGACAAATATTGTTTTTCAAGAAATATATATTTTTTTTGTATAAGAGGTAAATCTTTTGTAACAAATTATTCAAACATAGAAAGAATAACTGATATCAAATTTATCCCTAATTTTTAATCTCGCTATTTTATTTTTATTATGCCAAGTGAATTGTTTGTGCAGATGTCGCCTAAATCAACGCGTTCCTGTGATTTCTTTAAAATTTGCACAAATAAAAATCTCAACACTGAAAACCTAGAGAGTGTAACATCTTGATGTATATAGGTTGCCAAAAGAAACTAATCCAAAAATTCTTTTTGTAAAATTATTTCTCTGACACTATTTAATTTTCAGAATGAATATAAAAAATTTATGGAGAGCAGTATTTAACTGTGAAACACTTAAATCTGATCCACCTTGATTCTACAATGTTGCCAATAAAACCTATAAAACGTTTTTCTAAAATAATTCGGTGAATATTCCCTTATGTTTATTTTACTATACTATACTTTAATAAGACCTAACAAATACTTTTAGAATATTCTTGATCATTAATTATAGATTCTATTTGTTGAGTAAGTTAAAACAAGGTTATATTTAATTATGGAAAACATTTAAGTAGAAATAATCCAGCTTTGAATCCAGCAAAGGTTATTAAACATGGCTTTGTTGTCCATGTAATTTCTTTTTCCAAATATTTTTTCCCTATTAGGAAGTAACAGTAGTTTTATCTGAGACAGGTGTTATAATAAGAAAATATTGCAAGCCACTCTCTCTAATAAGCATTTTAGGACATTTCAAAACTATGCATCTTAAAACATAGTAGTAGGCATACTTAAATTTTTTTTTTCTTTTTTTTTTTGCGGAGATGAAACAAAAAAAAATTGTATAAATATTACCTAGTATCTACATAAAAAAAAAAAAAAAAAACAGTAGATAATATTCAATATTAAAAATTTAATTATATCATTATACATTCTATTAAATATGTATGTCATTATATTAAAAAACAAAGAAAAAAAAGCATTGGAAAAATAATGACTTATCAGAGAAATAAATACAAGTTGGGAAAACCCTGAAATATCAATTTTGTATTTTTACTTTAAAATCTAAAATCTGTTATAATAATATATATCATATCAAAATCACTAATCTTTTATGACATATCAGATTTGGATTCCAAGTAAACATTTTTTTTTTAAATAGGGAATTATGCATTTCTGCCATCAAAGTCAACATATTTAAAATACAAAAATAATCCAAACAAATTAAGATTTCTAATACTGCTGAAACACCCAAATGATAACTTTATACGATTTTTTTAAAAAGAAGTTTACAGGTTTGATTTAGCCAAATTTTTTGATTAAAAAACTAGGAAAACCAAATAAATAACCACATAACAGTTGTTTAATTTAAAACTTAATGTAAAATTTGAAAAAAAAAAAAAAAAAAAAACTGAGAAAATTATAAACAGTATATTCCAGATTTTAAACCAAATAAAGAATAAAGTACTCAAAGAAAATTGTACATCAACAATAGTATTGATTGTACATTATTACCAAATATATCAAATATCTAAAGTGATGATAACACAGAAACTCTTCTGAATAAAAATTTTCTGGGATTTAATACTAAAATTAGGCATTTCTTTTACAATTTACAATAACATCAATGGTCGTAAAATTCAAAAAAGCATTCATCACATTCGTCTTAATTACTACTACTACTGCTTGAATGAAGGAGAGCATTGAGTTCAATAAAATGTTTTCGCATAACCTTGTTCAAATCTTCTGCGACTAAAATAAAATAATGCATTAAAAATCATTACGGCAAAATACTTTATACTTGTCACTTTAAGGAGGCAATGACCGTACAAATATAAGCATGACCATTTAATTAAACAGCCCTTTAAAAGCTTCTCTAAATGCAATTATAAACTATCATATCATTTTGCCTGTGCCACAAATTAACGGTCAAAAGAGCAAGATGGTTATTCATTTTTGTATGAGTGAATGGAATAAGCTATATTTTACAAATAAGGATTTGAAAAATAAGGTTCCTGCAATAAAAATGATTACTTGAGAAAAATAATTAACAAATAAAAATTTTTTTGCTAAATACTATTTTCAAATAGGTATACCAAATTTAATATTAATATTCATAGTAATATTTATTATTTTCAAATAGGCAAACCAAAATTATTATTATTTATACTAAAAAATTTTAGCTATTTTTAAAAATAGGACAAAATAACAAGTATTTTGTTTTAAACACAATAAATAAGTTTAGGTGAACATATTCTACTTCCATTCGCAAATTTTTAAATTCACACCAAAAAGGTGATATTCTATAACCATTAAAAATACAATTACAGCTAGTCAAGCGTAACATTTTAGATAAATACCCAATGAAAACTTGTAATTAAAATATCAAACAGAGATACCGACTGATATAATAGCCTATAAACCGTGTTTGGCTTAAACACCAAGGCCAGTAGACTTTTTAAACAGCTGTTATGTGAAATAATTTTATTTTTTAACCTCATACAAAAGTTCAAAAGAATTGAAAGATAATTTCTTGCAAAAAATAGATACGTTCAAAACTCATGTCTAAAATTTCTATTTTTGCTCCAATCCAAGTCTATGAAATGATAAACTGATAAAACATTTTTAAAAACCACGAACAACAGCTTTCATTGGTACTTTATAAAAAATATCCTTTAATACTATATTACAGAATGCAATAATCATCACCCCTGTTTTTTAATTGAATGCAGAAATAAACCCAAATATGTTAATTTACCTTTGCTTTTGTAACTATACTCTCCTTTTGCTGTTAAAACTCTGTTAAGAAAATGTACCATTGCTCCAGTGGCAAGTACACATTCCTCTGAAGGGAGATTATCAAAGAATGCATGATCGACTGCTAGTGGATTGCGAGGGGAGGGTTCAACATTGATACGAATGACTTCTGCTAAAATATCCCAAACATAAATATCTAAAAAAATAAAAAGGGTATAAATAATATTGATAGCTGCTAAAATGATATGTTAAAAATCTTATTGACTCCTGTAAATATAATTACTATATAACTTTGCAAGTAAAGATTTTCTGTATTTAATTTATACATTTATTAATTCATCTATTATCCATTTGAGGAATTTTAGACTAGCGTTAGTAGATAAAGTTAAATGGCAAACGGAGAGTGGTTCAAGCTTGTGTCTTGAACACAGCAAAAGATGGACTAAACAATTTCCCGACTTTTCAACATTTACATCAAACTATAGATCAACTAGTGACTTATGGACTCTTGGAAGTAAAAGAAAAACTAACTAAAATCCATGGTTCTGAAACCTTATATCGTAAATTCTAAAAATATATTCAACATATTTCCAAGGATTATCAAAATTGAAACTTGTTTGAAACACAACAACCTCAAAAAATTTTTAAAATGCTAAATTTTGTGCAGGCCTCAAACAAAAATTGTTTACTTTAAACTATAAACTTTCAAACCATATTGTATTTAGGCCTAGAAATACATACTTCAGGTCCCCAGGACTCGAAGTATGTATAACATTTTCATAAAACATATTCAACATGATCAAAATGCAAAAAAAATAATGGAAAATGTCATTTTTAATAGTGTGACAAATTTCAGGTTAAATTAAAAAAAATAGTTTTAAAAAATCATATAAAGAACGTCGAGAAAATTGTAAAAATGTTACTTTCAGGCCTAAAATGCTCATATTTGTACCTAGTACCAAACAACAAGAATTTTTTTCAAAAGTATAAATAACTTACATAATTTATACAAAACAATAAAACTTATATAATAATATTACTAACCTTGATGTCTCCATTTGGATATGGATTTTAACTTTAAAGGACTATCTTTGATTTCATCCAAATCTTGTAATGAGTGGCAGTCATGAAATGACACTAGTCTGTGATGGTTTGATCGTAACTATGCAATAATTTAAATCAAAATGAATCAGAAATAAATAAATTTTTATACATTTTTTTTATAATAGAATAAACCAATCAGTAGCTGACAAAATACGAATGAAGAACTGCGACTGCTGTAATCATACAACAATGTGGGGAACTTGTTTAGTAAAAAGTTGAAAAATTGCATCATTCATAATCTCAAACTTTGTTTGTTAGATAACTAAGGTATTTTTCGTCTTGTTAGATAAAATAAAAATTTTAGCTGGTTAAATTTGAATAAACATGGTAGTTGACAACTTAACACTAACATTTAAAAAGAAATATTCAATTAAATCAATTTTCATAATTATATTAGTACATCTTCCTAGCAATTTCCAATAATTTCAATTAACGTGCTGGTTTGATATTAAATATGACATGAAAACAAATTTATAGTGGTGAATGTAAGTATTACAACATACTCATACATCAATTTGAAACCACCTAATCAAATAATATCATATAATATCTTCTTGATTATTTATAAACTGATTATTATTTAAAGTAAAAAAATAGTAAACAAAACAAGAAATGATACAAAATCATTATCAAAGAACTAAACTGTATCTCATTAGTAGTGTTTAAGAAAATATTAAACTTACATATATCAGGGAAAATAGCTCAAATGAATATATGGGGCCAGGGTTTAATTTTTGTATGTAATAGTGATATCCCTTGAGAATTATAGTTAATTTTAGTTTTTTTGAAAAATTCCTTGTAAGCACAAAAAGCTATTTTTGAATACCCTAAAGCAAATAAATGGAAAAACACAATGAACCACTGGGGATTAGTCAAAAGATGATTCTAGAAATAATCACTAATATAGCTGTTGAGGTTTAGCAGCGCCAGTCAAATGTTTGTGGTAAAAAATTAAAAAAAAAAAATCAAGCACGAAAACATATGCATCAATTAGGCAGCCTTACCAGTTATTTCACTAAAAAGTTCAACAAAAACTTGTTTAATACAACCAAATCTGGTCAGAATTTAGTCGAGAATTGGCTAATATTATTCGATTAATTTGAAAGTCTTATCGTCTAAAAAATAGCTGGTGAAATAAAACAGCCGAAAAGCCAAAGCTTAATCGAAATTTTAAGTTTTATCCAATAAAATTTTTTTAAATTAATTAAATGTTTTTTATAAAAACATTTTTTTACAAATATTTTAAAATGTAGACAAATCTGTTTTATGTTTATGAATCAAAGTTTATATGTTATATATAAAACAACAAAAAAATGTTGTTTATACGTTGAATATAAAATAATAATACACATTTAATATAAATGATTCATGCAGATTGTAATTAATCGGAAGAGAATGATAAGCTACGTGTACACGTGCATACATAAATCATCAATATTATAGAACAAAAAATTTCTTAAAAATCCATAAAACAACCATACCCAGTATAAATATTGAAAACACTAAAATACTATAGTACCATTTTTATATAGTTCCAATTTAGGTTATACAAATTAAAAAGGTCTAAAAATAAATATGAAAGTTCTTATACTCAATACCTATTTTGCATTTATGTGGGTTTTGTTTTTACTGCTTGCTATACAAAATCTAGTAATTATTTTAAATGTGAAATATTGTATTTTTTTGTTTTTATTTTAAGGAAATAAATTTCTCAGAAGACTAACAATGTTAGAGTGACGGCTAAATATATAAACAAACAGACCTTGATTATTTTTGAAATCAGTAAAAAGGAATGTTGAAGCCATGGCTAGAATAATCGTCGAGTACATGTAAACAAATAAACGGGAAGTGGTATAAAACTTTTTCAAAACAAAATAAAATGCATATTTAAAATATATGAAAATTTTAGTTTTTAAATATTTTTCTATAATTATAAATAAACATGTATTTTCCACAGTTCTTTTTTTTCGTAAATTTTGAAAAAGTTAAAAAAATATGAAACTTTGTTTACATATTATAAAAGTTTAAAAGGTCTGTTAGTTGTGCAAAAATTCAAATTTAGCTGTTTATATACAAATTATCCACCAACAACTCCATTAATATAGTTATTCATCGAAATGCAAAATGGAAAAAATTTTCCAAAAAAGAAAGCGGTAGATATTCGTCCTTAAAAGTGTCCTAAGATATGGAATTCGCAATTGATATTTACAAAACAGCTTATATAAAATACTAAGACGCTACAAGACGTTTTCGAAACAAAGTTTGATAATAAGACGCTTCTCAGTAAGAAGCGTCTAAAATATGAGAATTTGAATTGTTTCATAAATACAACAACGGTTTCTATTAAAAATTTATAAATTAATAAGTTTTCAAAATGTGACTCCCAAAACTAATATATATAAAATGCTGTTTAATAAATTGTTCTTCTAAACAATAGAATATAAGGGTCAAAGTAACTGAAAAAACACCATAAATAACTATATAAATCAAGCAAACAGCAAATATTAAATATAAACCTGTATTATTAAAGAAAAACATTCAATCACATGATTTCAAAAACTTAGCGTTAAAAAGACTTCATTTTAACAGTGGCAATAACGAAAACATAACAATAAAATAATGATTAAACAGCTGTACTGAATAACAGAAATAGGTAAATAATAACAGAAGAGATAACAGAGATATGATTACAAAAAAACCGGGAATTTATCTTAAAAATAACGCAACTTGAATGTCAAAACATGCAGAAAATAACTGTCAAAATAATGACAAAAACGGATAAAAACAACGTCACAAATATCAGTATGATATCAATTATTGTATAAATGAGCAAAATAACTGTTGTTTATTATGTGTTTGAAATCATTTCGAATCCGTCTAGACACTGAATTTTTTATTTTATAAGTCAAATGGCTTAACTTTATTTTGCATCCTTTAAATTATAAAAATGAATGGAATCGAATAGGCTTATGAGTTTATGATGAAATTTAAAAACAGTATTTACTTACGCAAACGGATCAAGCAGATCCTGCTAAATTTTATTTCATAAACGCTCCCTAAGATAGATTTTTTTTTTTTTTTTGTTTTTTGCTTTTTCTCTTAACGCCTGCTATTTATTCGAGTAAATATGGTAAGCAACATATTTTATGTTTTATAATAAAGTTACCTCAATGCCTGTTTATGGACAAAGGTATTGGAAAACAATTTGTTGATAAGCTGTATTTTTTTTATAGCAAAATTACATATTTACAGTGAAAACTCTATGATTTTTATGATCATTGTTATAGCATGAAAATTTGAATAAATATATTTTTTTACTCTCAGCTGAGCTCATTATATTAACTTTTGAAATTTAAAAATAAAGCAAATATTTAGAAAACTAATTTACAAGCTAAATTTTATAGCAAATGTTATATATTCCGATCACTGTCAGAAATGAAACCTGGCCAATGACACAGTTGCTAACTTTCTAACTAACATTTTAAATATTGTTTTAAGTGACACACTTTTAAATTATACATCAAAATATAAATAAAGTAATTATATTGCAACTTTTGAGATTTTTACAGAACTAGTCCATGAATAATTAATGAATTAGGTTAAATTGTTAAAGTAAACTTCGTAGTTGCTAAGAAACAAAGTCAATCGTTGAATATTTTAAATGCAATAATATCGAAAACAAAAAAAAACAATTTCTTTACAACTTTTGTTAATTTTTTTGAATATTTTTTTGCACTTGCAACAGAAAAATGTGACGAAGATCATTTTTTATTAAATGAATTAAAACAAAACAAAAATAATTCTAAGAAAAAGAATGCTTGGTTAATAATTTGAAAGAGAAAGATATAATTATAACTTGTGAGAACTGTTTAAAAACTATGTTTGTAAATAATGATCAGTTTAAAGTAACCGTTTTTAGGCCATCAAAAAATATGTTATATAATCTATATCAATTAAAAAACAACTTATACCTTACAGTTCTAAATTTAAACTATTATTATATGATAGTGACCTATCATTTATAACCCTTCTTAAACAGCAAACTAAGCAGTAAGTACCAGAACCATTTGTCTGAAAGCTGTATTTATAAACAGATCACCAAAACTCTTCCATGTTCTCGCTAAAAACTTACATGGATGCCCATTCTTTTCGCAGTACACTTTGTTGACAATGAATAGCTTAGCTTTAGTTGGACCCAAAAGGATTTTTAGTCAAAAGTGTGTTTTACTTTTATATCATTTATAAAAGCATACTTAAAAGAATTTATTGCAATATTGTTATTGTTTTCTTTAAGTGTGGCTATTGTTTATAGTAATCATAGATATGAGATTTTATTTTTATAAAGTGTGGCTACTATATCCTATTTTTCAATTATGTTACACATTTTTTTTTAATAAAAAACCTTAGGCTCGCTCAAATTTGATAAAAATTTAGAAACTCTTAAGAAACATAGGCAGGCTAAAATCTCTGACATAGGTAAGAATCTTTGGAAAACCAGTAAAACTACAGCTATACATTGTATACTATACTGTATGTAATATGTGCTTTAAAAAGAAAAATAACAAAAATAATAATACTGAACATATACATTTTACTATATAACTTAGACATCATATATTTTATTTTACACTGTAATATAAAAAGGAAAAGATACAAAACGTTATCAGACATGTATTGGAATTGGAACTCGATCGATTTCTCAAACATTCAAATTCAATGCAATGTAATGTTATCAGACATGAATTTGAATTGGAATGTGTATATTATTTTAGACGATACAATAACCATAATTATTTAGTTATTTTAATAGACAAACTGAGATAAATTTTTAGATACTATTCATCTAAACGTTTTTTTAATTTGAATTAAATTTTAAACAAATCGACTAAATTTGTTTATAAGCGAATATCCTACTATAAATAAATAAAAAGATTAACTAGACAAATATTTGGCAACGGTCCCTTACAAACTAATCAAAAAAAAAATATTAGTAGTAGTAATGTGTGTGTGCAACAGTACTTACCCAAACATAGGGGCACTTGTAACGTGAATATGTACCAATTAAAAACAAAGTTGAATCAGACCCCTAAAAATTAAATTTAAAGGAAATACAATAACATATCAAATCCTATATAAAATTTGTTCCACGATATTTTCCCTGACTTATATCAAAATAATATACTTTTTCTAAACTTTGGCTTTGAAAGTTTATTTAAAAAGATTTTAGATGGAAAGCACATTTCTTCTTAAATAGCGAGGAATTAAAAAGCCGTAACTCTCAAGTAGAAACTTAAACTTTTTAAAGTTCAAACGAAGAAATAGTTTGCTGGAAATTTATTAAATCTAGTTAATAATCTTATTTAAAAATAAACAGCCAATTTTAAAGTAAATGAAAATGATCTCAGATAAAAATATTTTAATAATCTCAGTCAAAATAACAACCTTTATCAGAAATTCAACATGTACTAAAGTTGGAAAAATCAGATACTTTTATTAAAATCAAAGACCACAAGTATAATTTTCAAAAAAAACTTCCTTACGAATAACAGTTTCATTTAAAACTGAACTCTGGCATGTTAGTAAAACATCTCTTTTCAAAATAATAACGACAATTTAAAAAAACATAAACGAAACATAAATATTTTTCCAGTTAGATATAAAAGAATTTTATTTATCCACTTGGTAGGACCACTCAGAGAGAATGATGAAGGATAATTAGATAGTAAAGTAAAAACATAATAGCTCTGCAAGCAAAGCCAAGAGTTAGACTGAGAAAGACATGACAAGAAGTAATGAGAACAGATAATAATGATGATAATGACAACAATCACGATGACAATGAAAATGACGATGATGATAATGATAGCAATGACAAACACATACAACTTATGAAATTTCATTCCAATAGTACTAATTTCTGTGCTTCTAAGCATTTATATGATGTTTTGTCATATTACACTAAACCAAATTGAAACCAGTGGAATTCCATGACAATCTACTTTTCAACAACAAAGATAAACACCCAAAATATATACTTTTAAATTGCATATTCAATAAATATCACAAAAATTGTGATAATATTAACATAATACTAATTCTATTTTTAAAAATCTGCATTAATAGTCATTTAAAGAACAAAAAGAATAAACGAGACAATAAAACTTAATTATGGGAATGTTATAATTTAACTTTTATCAGCATGTAATTGCAAAAAAAAAAAACTTTTTAAAAGCAACTTTTCTAATAACTTAGAATTAACAATAATAAACATTTGATTTAAAATAAAGTACTTACCACAGCAGTTTGATTTTCACTTTCAGATGGGCTAGCTGGTGGTAAACCTACTCCACCAAGAAAAGCAATTTCACTTAACCTAAAAAATCAGAAAAACAGGGTGATAAATAGTGAGAAACCTACTAGTCATAAAAACTGCAAAAGAAAAAAATTGCTGAAATTTTTGAAAATAATAATTTCTACAGTTCAAAAAAATTTCAGTGTGGTTAAAGCATGTTTGGAAATGTTGAGGTGTGCCAAACTGCACCTTTTTTATGTGATCAAATCGCATGACTTCTTAGTGCCCTATTTCATTAGAATTAAAATAACAACATAAATTTTACATAGCGCCATGTCTTAACCCTTTCACTCCCTGTGGCCCGCTGAGCGGGTCATAACTTACCGTCCGATTTTCCCTGTGACCCGCTGTGC